>OY728143.1:332724655-332949082 GCA_963277665.1 Viscum album
CACACATGGTAGATTCGGTCCTGACGTAGTTATTTTGGAAGACTGGTTAGAGGTCACACCTTCTTCCTCTCGGAAAATAGATAGACCTAGTCAGTCTAATCTACCAAATCCAGGAGTATTTCCAACTCCTACCTCGATACGGGGTGTATCTACTGCCAAAGCATCAACTTCCAAGGCACCTGCAAAACCACATTTTCATGATGGGAAAGGAAAAACTTTGGACCAAAAGTGTGATGTCTTGAAACATTTTTCCCATGTACCGACCAAGTTATCAATTCTGGATGCCTTTAATCTATCAAATGATCTTAGGGAGGTGCTTATTGAGGCTTTGTCAAGTCCTCAAGAATTCGAAACTGAAATTTATGTGGCTAAGGTCTACCATATAGAGAATGATTCTGTAGAATTTCATGCAGTGATATCTTTTACAGATGAAGATGAAGATGATGTTGTACATGGACATATCAGACTTTTGTATCTATCTGGAAAAGTCAATGATATAGACATCTGATGAGCTTTTATTGATAATGGATCAGGAATCAATCTCATTCCTATTTTTACACTTCATTGATTGGGCCTCACCGAATCTTATTTATCTTCTTCTACTTTGATGTTGCAAGAATACAATAAGAATGAACAAGAACCTTTAGGTGAAATTACACTCAGAATTCAGTTTGGAGACCTTGTATCTAATTCATACTTCATAGTTGTTCATCAAGACACAGCTTTCAACATTTTTCTTGGAAGACCTTGGTTACATTAACATATGACCGTACCTTTTTCATACCATCAATTTATCAAATATTATTTCAATGGTCAAATTGGGACTTTGTATGGTGAAAAATCCTCATTCAAAACATGTGAATCTCAATAAATTGAGGCAGAATTTTATTAAATGGAGGGAAAGGAAAAATCCATGATAAAGAAGGTTACCAAAATTAATGCTCAAAGTGGTTTGGAAATGGTTCCAGTAAACCCAATAATACATGTGAGTATAGATTATGTTTTTTCTATCAGTCAAATTGACAGGATAGACCTAAATCCAAACACTCTTATGGAAACCTCCATAAGGTCAGTTACGGCAATCGATCCAGAAATTGTGGGATAAATTGTTGATTCACCAAGAAATGATGAAATCTTATATGGAGATGTCTTCATTTCATCTTCTGAAATCTAGAAATTCTATACTTCATCAACCAGATCAGAAGAGGTTATTGTGATACCAGATGAAAATAATGATGTCGATTCTCAATCCATCATCTCCTCTCTATCACCCCAAAAAGACCCTTCATCATCAATAGGGTGAGAAATGGAAGTCTCTTCTCCAAGATGTTCAAATTTTAAATTCTCCCCTAACCATGTAAATTATACTTCATCAGCAACTATGCAGGTAGAAATAGAAGAAGTAACACATATAGAAGAAGAATAGGAAGATCTCAGGGATGCTCCTCCAGCATTTGAAGAGGGTATCTCTACCACTATGGATGAACATAGAGAAATAAATATGGGTACAAAAGAAGATCCATTACCCACTTTAATTAGTGAAACCATGAATCTTGAAGAGAAAGAAATATATACTTCATTTCTAAAGAAAAATCGAGATGTATTTTCTTGGAATTATACAGAAATGTCAGGTATTGATCCTAATGTTTCCACTCATTGTTTGGGTTTTCCATAAGAACATCGAGGATTCAAGCAAGCATCCAGAAAAACACACCCAACTTATGCCTCCAAAATTGAAGCTCAAGTTGATAATCTTATCATGGATAACTTCATTAGAAAATTTCAATATCCCAAATGGTTGGCCAATATTGTCCCTGTGAAAAAAAAGGATAAATTAGAGTTTGCATTTACTTCAGAGATCTTAATCAGCATTGTCCCATGGATGATTTTCCAGTTCCAATCATAGAACTCTTAATTGTTGCAACAGCTGGCTACGAAGCTCTTTCCTTCATGGATGGTTATTCTGGTTACAATCAAATATGAATGACCTCAAAAGATAAAGAGTCTACGACAATCATAGCTCCTCAAGGTGTGTTTTTCGATCGGTTAATTCCATTTGTCTTAAATAATGCAGGTGCATCGTATCAAGGTTCCATGCACCATATCTTCAAACCCTTTTAGGGAAATTCTGTTGGATGTTAGGTAGATGATTTTGTGGTTAAATATAGACAACGTTCTAATCACTTGTTTGATCTTCAAATCATATTCAACAAACTTAGACAACACAATTTAAAGATGAACACCTTGAAATGTGCTTTCGGGGTAACCTCGGGAAACGTTCTTGGATTTGTTGTATGTCATCATGGTATTGAAGTTGATCTTGAGAATAAAAAATTGATCCTTGTCATGTCACCTCCTATAATGTTTAAGTAATTAAGAGGACTTCAAGGACACTTGTCCAATATTCGGCGTTTCATTTCCAATTTGGCATGCAAGTGTTTACCCTTCACCAGATTAATGAAGAAGGGAGTCACCTACTAGTGGACTAAAGAATGTCAAGAATCATTCAATATCCTGAAGAAATATCTCTTGAGTCCACCGGTATTAATGCCACCTGTTGATGTAAGACCACTTATTCTCTATGTGACAGCTTTAAAGCGATCATTGGGTGCCTTCTTTATCCAAAAGAATTATGCTAGGAATGAAAACAGCCTTTACTATCTTAGTCGGACTATTCTTGAGGTAGAAACTCGGTATTCAACTATTGAAAAGTGATGCCTTTCATTAATCATTGTAGTTCAAAAATTGAAACACTACCTGCAACACCATGAGGTCTAATTGGCATCTCGCAATAACCTGCTCAAATTTATCCTTAGTCATCCAATGCTTACAGGACGTCTGGAAAGGTGGGAAGTTATTTTGCAGCAGTTTGATATCCAGTATGTCTCTCAAAAGGCAATAAAAGGCCATGTTCTAGCTGATTTCCTTGCTGAACACCCATCTGTAGAAGATATATCTTTAAATATTGAACTTCCTGATGAGGAAGTCTTCTCAATTCACGATAATCCTCAATAATGAGAAATGTACTTTTATGGTGCCTCAAGAAGTCCAACAGGGAAGAAAATGGAAGATCCTAAATTCAACAATTTTTGGTTAGGAATCATGCTTATTTCCCTAGAAAAGGCAGTGCTACCCTATTCCTTCTTATTATTGGAAGGCGGTATAAACAGTGAAGTAGAATATCAAGCCCTCATCACAAGCTTGGAATTGGTACTTCAAGAACAGGTGAATCACTTGATGTTAAAAGGTGATTTATATTTGGTAATCAAACAAATCAATAGGGATTATTCCATTAGAAAGGAAGAGTTAATCCCTTTGTGTGATTACGTTATAGAGTTAATGGTGGAATTTCTTTCAGAACTGACATTTTCTTATGTCTCGCGATCACAAACTGCCCAAGCTAATGCACTAGATAATATAGCCATAGCCCTGGAAGATCCAAAACGGGACCAAACAATCATCAGTATTTCCCATCTTCGTGTAGTTTCACCTTTTTTTCAAATCATATTAGAAGAAATCAATGAAATAAGTCCCATTTCTAAACCATATGGTCAAATTATAGGATGGATGACACCTATTAGAGAATACCTTCAAAATAGAACACTCCCACCTAATAGAGCTGGGAAAGAACATGTTCGGAAATGTGTGGTCAATTTTACTCTTTATGATAGCCCAGATCACCAAAAAAATCGCTACAAGTGAGGTTTTTATGGAATTCTCTTCAGATGTATTGATGGTGAAGAAAAAATGGCAGTCATGAATGAATTACATGCAGGAGTTTGTGGTTCCCACCAGTCTGGGCATAGACTTTCTGGTCAAATTCGATAGCTTAGATACTTCTAGCCTTAAATGATGCAAGATTGTGTTGATTTCAATAAAAAGTTTCATTCTTTTCAAATATGTGCCAACTTCATTCATCAACCCCCAGATTTTCTTCATACAGCTAAATACTCATGTCCATTTTCCACATGGGGAATAGATGTAGTAGGACCTTATCCTCCAGCTACATTCAAGCATTTTAAGTATATTATTACTGCTACTGAATTCTCTTACAAATGGGAAGAGGAAATACCTCTCAAAGATGTAAGTTTTAAAAGAATTGTTAGCTTCTTCAAGTCTAACATCATTTCCAGATTTGGTGTCCCTCATGCCATATTGACCGACAGTGGCACCAAATTCTATTCATCTGAGGTGAGAAAGTTGTATCAAGAATACAACATAAAATCCAACCAATGATCTCGGTATCATGCAGCGTCCAATGGCCAAATAGAGGCCTTCAATAAGACTATTTCAAACATACTGCAAAAGGTGGTTGATAAAGATAAGTAATCATGGCCTGATAAACGTTTTCATGCTTTATGGGATTATTGGACCACCACCCGCACTACTACACAGTCAACTCTATATTCATTGGTATATAGAACAGAAGCAGTCATTCCCATTGAGGTTCAATTACCTTCTCTCAGAGTATCCATTTGTGATCACTCATCCACAGATGAAAAATCTCAAAATTGATTTGATGAATTGAAACGATTAGATGAAAAAATATTATGCACCCTACACCACATGGAAGTTTATCAGAATCGAATAGCATGGGATTTCAATAAAAAAGTTCATCTTCATTCATTCATTCAAGGAGAATCGGTATTAGTCCTTAGAGCTCCAATTATACCAGGAAAGAAACCTCCAAATCTTGATCCAAAGTGGGAAGTACCTTATTCAATACATAAGGTGTACTCCAATAGAGAATATTCTTTAATCTCAATGAATGGAGAACTCATCATGACTCCAACCAATGCCAGATTCTTGAAAAAGTATTTTTTGTAACAAAAATTCTATCATCCTGCATGACGTTAAACTGTAAATAGTCACTTATACGTCTTACATGACGTTAATCTATACATTTTCATCCTACATGATGTTTAAACTGTGAAAAAATCCCTTAATACATCCTACATGACATTAAACTTTGCACATGTCCTTCATGATGTTAAACTGCACAACAATACGCCCTAGCTGCATGATGCTAAACTGTACAACACCCTTTGTCCCACATGACATTAAACTATGCATCGTTAGGGTTTTTTCTACCTCTTGTTTCTCACACCGATCATGACTCATGTGATCTTAGAGTAATCTTCAACCATAACACTCTCTATGGGCCACTAACCATGTGTATGTCCCATCACCATCTTCGGGTCATTGTCCTCAAGTAAAACTCGATCACCAATTAATTCTCAATCGAACTATGTGGACTTAGATCCTTTCTTTCCAGGCTAGGTATGTAGGCAACCTCCCGAGGTTCAAGCCCAAAACCAATATCTTCATGTCGGTTCACCTCCGTCTCATACGATGTTGATCCATGAAGCCCCCCACCCCCCCAAACCAATATCTTTGCATTGTTTCACCATCATCCTACATGACGTTAGACTATGTACGTCCCTTTTGTCCCTACTACACGACACTAAATTGTGCAGCACCTTCTTATTTGCTATATGATGTTAAACTATACAGTCTCCCATTTTCCTCGCTGTAATACATTAAACTGCATAGCAATACGTCCTAGCTACATGACGCTAAATTGTGCATCACTGGTCCATGCATATAACCTTAAACTATTCTCACACTTTGTCTTATATGACAATAAACTAAAACAGTCTCTAACACCATCACCTGAGAGGGAATCATTATTGACATTGATCTCCAATCATGTCATAATCCAAGGACTACGTGCATACATGGAAATGCCCGATCCTTTAATCTTGGTTCCAACCATCATTACACGAAAGTCCCCTTTCACCCTTCACATGTACGAACCATATTTGTTTAGAGGATATTTCAAGAACTATGTATGGCTTGATTCCCATCCCTATGGGATACATAGGAACGTTCGAGCATCCCTTGAATCCAGCCCCAAGTCTTTAGGCCTAACCCCAAACTCCACTTTCAGCCCCTTGGCTACAAATTTCCCCTGCGATCACATGAATGTGGTATGAAAACCCTAGTCTTTATTCACATCAAGTTTATAACAAACACACAATGTGTCTCCCTCATTATGGTCAGAGTTCTATGACACTAAAATAAGATCTCATACGCCCTCGTCCCATATTATGTTAAATTGTATTTCAAGAACTATGTATGGCTTGATTCTCATCCTAATGAGATATGTAGTGAATTCCAGCATCTCAATTTAGTACCCAGCCACAACATGATTATGGTCAGCATTGGTCTATGTATCTTCTTCATGCATTGGACAATACCCATTTTCATGTGTCATACTCCTAACCTTAAATACTTCCAGATATCCATAACCCTTTTCTTGAATTTTGGTCACAAAATTTCTGATACCCGATAATTCTTTTTTCCAGACAATGCAGCACATGCCCTTAGGAGGCCTTGCATAAATAGTCTACATAACGGACCTGTCAACCAAAAGATGCTATTATTTTCCTATGTAGCCAATACCCTTAGGTGGACCTACATAATTCAACCACCCTAACGGGTTTTTCAAATAGTGGTAACTTCATTCTTGGGGGGGGCTCTTTTTTCTTTATTGGTCTTAATGACGAAATATAGGGATCGTAAAAATAGTTATCCTTAACATATTTTTCCCATACTATTTTTCATGATCTGAAAGTATTCAAGTCTATGGTTTATATTTCCCTTCTATACATTTGGTTCAAACCTTTACAGGAGTGACATTTATCCAATTCTTTAACAATCTTGATTGTTAATGTCCTCTCTATATTAAAATATATCTCTCTATACAACAGACTCTATTCTTTGGGAAATTTGAATCTCCCTAAACTTTCACTGGATTTTAGCAATAGAAATGTAAAATTTATGAGAGTTCTTTTGCCTGACTATGAAACACGTGCCCTTAGGTGGCCTTGCATAAGTAGTCTAGATAATGGACCTGCCAGCCAAAAGATGCTATTATTTGACTATGCAGCCAATGCCCTTAAGTGGCCCTGCACAATTCAACCCCCTAACAGGTTTGTCAAACAGTGGTTACTTCCCTATTAGAAAATAATTCCTCTAATGCCTTTTATCTCTTTTTTCATATCATCCCACAGATTCAAAATTTCATAATTCATAGTTTACATGTTTTCCCCCATGCTTGAATGTGATAATATGTTTTCAAACAAATTATCAAGGAATTGAGTCAATTTTAATCCATTCGGTCAAAGCTATTCGACCTTAAACATTAGCCTTTTTATGTCCGACATGCATGACTTTAAAATTCCAATAAGAGATAGGGTACTCATTAAATTGGGAACCTTTAAAAGGAAGTCTTAAAAAAGTCAATTCCCATCTCTTTAAACGTACATTTTGTATGATTTAGGCAATATTGAGCAACAAAAAGATTCAATGTTTGTGGGGTTGTTTGTATAATCCTAGAAAAAATCAAACTATGCTTACTAGGGCCATTGGATTAGGTAAAAAAATTAAGTAGTTAGCAAGATAATGCAGGTACAAATGATTGAAGATGAAATTTATTTTTCATTGATGAACAAGATTAGAAGAACATCCACAAATTGGAGTATCTTCTCTTTTTCAATAATTACAAGAGGATTTCAACATAACTTTCCATTTGATTTACGGCATCCTGATCATCATCAACAGCCACTTGAAGTTCATTCAATCGACCAACTTCACTCTTTTCAGCTTGATGGAGTGCTTTCTTGGCATCTATGATGGCTTTCATACCATCCGTTTGGACTCCATCCAATGAATTGTTAAGCTGGACAAGTTCCCCAGTAACGGAATCTAGCTGTTGCTGAAGGTGAATCTGCTGGAAAACTTTCTCCATGATCCTCTGCTTCTACTCCTTCAGCTTTACAGCATGATCATCCTCAGCTCAAGACACTAAAGCCTCGAATTCGCCGATATTGGTTAGAAGCCTCGCTCTGATTAGATCTTGAGGACACTTTTACACCTGATCCCTCTTTAAGATGACTTGTTTCACCATGGTATGGATCTCTTGATATCCAAAACCGCCAAGTACCAGCATGATGAACAACGATGATAGTCGTGGGATCTTCAAAGACTTCTCTTCAAGAGGCACTTCACCCTGTTTTCTTTTTTTCCTTAGAGAAAAATCCTCTTTCTTTTTTTGGATCCAACTCTGAGGGGGGGACTTTTGTTGATGCTCTTTTCCATCACAGAGTCCAATGAATGGAAAAGGGGAATACCTTAAGCACAATGAGGACAACCCTTTGAAGAACATCAAAAATTGACAAAGTCATAAACCAGAAACCCATTTGGAGGGAGTCGCGCAAGTATCCTGCACAACACGCAAGTCACTTGCACGCAACCTATTGGTCACGCTAGTCAGTTTGGCGCCTTGTTATTTTTTCACCCAAGGTTCTCAGTGGCCTATAAATAGCCCCTGTGGGCCCCTCATTTCGAGGATGAATTTTACAAAACTCGGATTCAATCTTTGGTCACCCAAGTCTTTTTCTGACATCTTCTGAACACTTCTAAGGTAATTATTTACCTAGAATAGAAGTTTTAAAGACGAAGAATAAGGCCTAAGTGTTAGAAATCATAAATACTTGCGCGACTAAGTGTCTAGCCCTTAAAGGAAATAAAGAGACTCACATGTCCCCTTACCCTCTCAAGGGAACTTGCGTGCCACCCTTCTAAAAGCATCTAGGGATGATACTAAGGGCTTGAGTTCAATGACTCCGAAGTATTACACTATAGATTCTTTGTCTCCCAAGGTGACTCATGTCGCGCAAGTCTACTCGTGCGACCAGGACATGCGTGCCAGAACGATACTTGTGGGCCTCCTTCCTAGTCACCTCCTTTCCTAAAATACACCTCTCCTCTTCAATACATAGCCTTCAAAACCCTCTTCAAAGCCATTTATGGCATGGTTTCTTTGTTGGATTCCTTATTTGAAAGGAATTCTGTGAGAACCACTCCTAGAACCTCATGACTTACAAGCTTTATGTCCCCAAGGTTAGGGGTTTCCTATGTAACCTCATCCTTTGAGATGAGAAGATCTTTTGATTTGGGCATCCTTCTCATTAGTAAGCCCCAATTTATAAGTTGCATTAACATAGGCCTCCTTCTCAGGGGTAAGCCCCAAGTTACAATTCCCCTAAACATGGGCCTCCTTCTTAGGAGTAAGCCTCATGTTATAAGTCCCCTTAACTTGGGCCTCCATCTTAGCAGTAAGCCTCAGTCATAGTATCCTAAAACATTGGGAATCCTCCTCAGGAGTAAACCCCAATCTTAATTTCTTTTGATTTGGGCAACCTTCTCAGGAATAAACACCAATAATAAGTCCCTTTTAATTTTGGTATCCATTTTAGGAGTAAGTCCGAGGTTAAAATTTCAAATCTCCATAAAGTACAAATACCTTTATGGACCCTGATCATGGGTTTCTTTCCTAAAGTAAGTCCTGGTCTTCATTTACCTGGGCAGTCATACATACGTAAGCCCCACATCATTTCTCATGACTGAATCTTTCATGGAACCATCATCAAGTTTACTGATACCTATTTTTTCTCACACCGAGCATGAGTCACGTGAGCTTAGAGTGTGAAAGTAATCACGACATCTCTTTTTGGGCCATTAATCATGCATAAACCCCATATTTCTTTACGCTAACTATGTGGACTTTGATCTCTGCCTTAAAAGTAGAGTATGTGGGAAGCCTTTATAAGGTTCAAGACCATCTTTCATTAACTTTTTTTCATCCCATATGATGTTAAACTATATCATTCTTATTGCACTACGTAGGTTCTAATTCCCTTTTAACAAGGATACGTAGATAGCCCATTTTCGGGTATGATCCCAACTCTGAAATAATTCATGTCTTTCTGAATGACAATAAAATTCAAGTGCCCCACTGAGGGGCTTTAAAACCAGTATGGTCATAATAATGACCATGAGATTTATATATAATATATTGAAGGATACCATTGAATAAGGATCTATAATACATACTGATGATTATCCATTGATGAAGAACCTCAAATAGGTATAAAAGATTCTATAAATCCCATACATATCAATCATCAATTGCCAAATCTACCAGAAAACTCATTTTCATGCTTGGTGAATTAATAAGGATTTTTTAACATGACTTAAATCTATAAGAGAGTCCCGAAGTAGGCAATAATTCCCCCCAAAAATGTGTGATGATCCTGGCCTCTCACCTCTCAACCAATGAAAATTCTTAAGCCTCATCGGTCCATAACTAATGAGCACCTACCTTTGGAAAGTAGGTCCGAATGGATATATAATCATTAGGTGTTTCTGGTTCTACGAATAAACCCGTTAGAAACTGATTGGAAAGTTTGAACCTTAAACAAACAAGGTCCTTCCCATTTCCAGAACAAATAGAGAGACAATAACTATAGTTGATATTAAGACTAAGTTATGTTTGTACTATGTTTATTATCAATATTATATCTTGGATATTCTTTGATTTCATATTCCACCCACCCATGCTTGTTTGGGATAATGACACGTAGTGGACTCTGGGATGGTGTTTTCCTTAAAATCTATGTTAGAGGATGGGTTGATGGAAATCCCTATGTCCCCCCTCTCTTCTCTTTGTAGTTACATATAATTGTATGTGTGGTGGTTATAATCCCCATATATGTATGTAGAGGGATGCGATAGATTGTGGTAATTCACGTACATGTATCCCCAAATATTGTATCCAAGTGATTATTGTAGGTATGACGTGTATAGGCTATTATGGATTGAGGTTATTACATAGTGTATGGGATGTGATGGATTGAGGTATAAATCCCAATGTATGATATATGTCATATGGGTTGCAGTGGGTCCTGAAACTTCTTAGTTACTATATATAGTTAAATGGATGGGGTGTTGTGATGATTTTATGCTTGAGGTGCATGTTTTTATGCCTTTCCTATGTATCTTCGGGTTGTCTTATTTTAGATAGAGATGGCTTAGGACATGTGCTGATGGGGAAGAGTAGTGAACTAGTGGGAAATCTAGAGATAAGTTCCCTTGATGTTTCATTATAATATTATATGATCTATTTTAAGAGATACTTATTGAGTATGAAAAATTGTTATTTTGGGAAATTTGTATACTTTTTTAGTTAATGAGTTAGTTTTGTTGTTATTTACAATGATTTAACATGATTTCATTATCTTTGGAATGATAGGCTTCAGTGAGGATCCCACTGAGTATAATTTTATACTCACCCCACATGTATATAGACTATTGTTTATGTCATCCAGAGAATATTTGATACCATATGGGGTTATTACAAGCTCATGGTATTTCAAGAGTTGTTTGGGATTTATGGTTTCTACCATCTTTTCCATTTTGTGCTTTTAGTTTACCTTTTAGTTGCTATATTATTGCATGATATTTCATGTGTTCACCTAAGATTATTTATATAAATATGACTGAGTATGTTTTCATTGGTCTATCTATATTATATCTCTCTTATACATGTTATTTTAGAGGGTAATTATTCTCATATGTAAGCTTATTATACCCTTAGTGATAGTCACCAACCCTAGGTCTACTGGAGGTGTGACTCGGGCAGTCAATTATTTCGCTCATTTCCATCCTAGTAATGGAAATATCTGGAGGAGGGTGTCATGACACTATGACATTAATGAATGAAAATACATACTTTCATTATCATTGGCCAAAGAAGGTACATGTATACATAATATCTGGGTGGAATCATTAGCACCCAATATAAAGTACCATGTGTTGTTTTATAAATTTGATAATATTTTCTTAAATAATTAAACCCTTATCATAATAATATGTTAAACTCTATGTGTTTCTTAGTGTAATGGAATTTCCTACTATGTTTATTTGTCACACAATATACCTAAACATCTTGTTTATATGCGTGTGTTTTTCTTGTTGATGTATGTAATGTTAAGGGAACATTGTAGATAATTTATGATATTATGAAAAATAGATGTATATGTATACACAAGATAATGGGATCTTACTATGGATATTTTTCTTATCAACTTGGGTTCGTATCAAAAAATCTTTGTCATGGCCTATATTTTTTTATTATAGACATATATTTTTTTAATGTTCATGATCATTGGTAATTGTTCGATTATATATTTAGAGCATGGTTTTTATGTTGTTAATGATACTTCACTACTTAATGTAATTGGGATGATTATTTTTATTAATCATATGTTTATTTATTTTATATTAAATAACTTCTCAAGTGATATAATTAAAATATAAGTGTTAGTAACTAGCCTCTATTGATTGGATAGTGGACATGAGTCCATATAAGTCCCACATTAGTGAGATGATCATTATGAAAATATATATTAAACCAAGTATTATTACAATTCATTTTTTGAATAATGGTTTCATGATTCTAATCTAATTAATATAATTCTAAAAAACTAGTGTAATGTTGAAAAAAGAGGGTTTAGGATCACCAAAATTTAATATAGATACCAAAAAAAGTTTTAATGAGTTAGCCTTATTGAGAAAGAACTAGCATAATAGATGAATATTAAATCCAACACCATATAGTATATCTGGATCACTTTAATGTAGGGTTATTTGGGATAAAAATGTAAAAGGGGTCCTTTTATTTTTTGTTTCTAGAGAAAGAGTGGAGATATGTTTTTTTAGGTTATACTAATGATTATAATTATTTTATCAATGTAATTTATACTAAATTATTCCTTTTTATCATGTAAAAAATCCACTAGCTACCTAATTATTGTGAAATCATCTTTCCTACACCAATAAATCCAAACCATGTTTCCTATGAGTTCCCATTTGGTACTCTTTACTGATTATTGTAAAAATGTAAAACCACACTAATTTTTTATCCAAATTCTATATCCAAACTCCAAAACATAAAAACTCATATAAAATTATCCAATAATTAATATACAATGGCCAAAAATTTAAACATTATTCTTAAATATTTGGGTCATAAAAAATCCACACCATGGTATTTCTAATCACTGAGAAACATTATATAGAATCATTAGTGAATATCTCTCAAAACCATGGACTCTTCTCAGCTTCAAGGTCCCATGACACATCCCATATATTTTTATACATCAATAGCACCAAAAAAGATAAATTTTTCACTCAAGTGTAATTTTCTCAGTTTGATTTATAATACACACAAATTCATATTCATTCATGTATTCCACCTCCATGTAAACCTCAGTAATAGTAATCACATTATTAGGGTATCAATCATATATTTTCACAAAATATATATGAAATAAATCACTCATGAAACTATAACATTAAGGAATCCTTAAAAAATAATCTATTGTTTCATTTCTCTCAAGAATATCAAAATTAATAATAATACATGGTGTTAATTTCCTAAAATTTAATAAATGAAAATGTTCTAGTTATGGATATACTCATTCTAATAATCAATCCCTAAATCCAAATTTCAATGGTTTGTGTCTATAGTCATTATATTATAATTTTTTTCACTAAAACGTTTTTGGGAGTTCTATGATCAGTTATATACAAATTTTATTCTCTTTTACAATATTAAGTATGATAAATAATTGTTATCCTACCACAATTCAACATAATGTATAAATGTATATCCTATCATATAGTTCCTAAATTTTTTTCATATATATCATGTCATGGTATGTGTTAGGGTTTTGAAACCATAGGTAAAACTATATAATCTTACCTTATATAACAAGATTCCCTAATCTAATATTTAATCACATAATCCAAAAAAATTAATTGTGCACAATTTTGGGATATCATTTTATTAGTGATATGTCATACTAAAATTAATCTAAGTACCTAAGGATTATAAAATTCCCTTGTAAAATTGATATATAATCCTTATTCCTTTTTTCTATATAATTTTCATGGGATATATTGGTATCCTATCAACCACATGTACATATAATCATCCTAGATCATCAGGTGAACATGTATTTTTTATTAATAAGATGTATTATAAATTCATCATTTTATCTATAATAATCCAAAAATTATCTTTACATATAGATAATTTATGATGTATAGTATAAAATTATACCATAATCTAATATAATTTTTAAATTGAAATGTAGTTTATTGAAAATGAATCTAATGGGTATTTGGTTTCAATTATTAATCTTCTAATAGTTGAGATATTGAAAAACAAAACCTCTGATATCCATCATCATAAATGTCTACCAAAACATGAATTGTGTTTCATGACACATATTCATTATGTTATGGTAAGAAATTAAATATAAAATCATCATAATTTAGTACGACAAACTCCCATGTATTAGGTTTTTCATATATCCTACCCTGAATATACATGATCTGGTTTGTATCCTATAAGAAATTTATAATTTTCTCCCCCTATAAAATATATCAAAAATTATATTTTAGTATAATTTAGATATCTGATTTTCATTTTACATGTATTATGTAATGATGTGATACTCTAATAGTCCAATACTACCCTACTATGGTACTTTATCATATATAATTGCATCTCCTCAAAAATCTACTTATTTTTTCACTCCAACATCGATAAATGGACCGTTGATGACTACATAGTAACATTAATTGAATAAGAGAACTGACTTAAATTCATGGTTGTGTAACCCTTTTATTATTCAATAGTATGTAGGTTTTATACTAATAGTAATAACTTAGGTCCCAAACACAATATAACTTTGTGAATTAAGGGTATGATACCTTTTTACAAAATTTATATTATCATCATATAAGAATAAACTCATTAATTTATTATCATACTATAAAATATTATCAACCAAGTATATATAAAATAAAATCAATGTTAATTAGATTTATTTTGGTCCACCAAAAAGGGATACATCCACAATTGAAGAACATCATTGTGTGTTAATGAACCAATAGTCACTATAACCACTACATGTGAATATAATGACAAGAAAGAGACTAATATCAAGTCATAGAATAACAATAACTTTTTAATACATGGATGATAAAAATTAATACCTTGATAAAGAACATTTTCATCATAGATCGTTACATTTAATTAATCAATGTGTTTTTTATTCTAAATTTTTAGTATTGTTTCTCTCAAGTTTTATGGGCATCGTTTTCATCATCCTCACATTCCACTAATATTTAATTTAGTAGATAATTAACCTGATGTATAACACAATAAAAACCCTATGTATTTAGCCTCTATTATCTCATGGTTTCTAGTTTTTATCTCTATATTATATATATCCCATATATGCTTTTCATACAAATTTTTATTATTTAAAATATTTCTTAACATCTCTTAAAAACATTCTCTATCATAATATTCATATAATAACCATTAATGAGTAATAAAAACCCTTTGTAATTTTTAGTAAATATCTATAAATCCTTATTTTTTATTTTTTTAAAATATACATAATATGATTGATCAAATATTAATATAATCGTAAAATTGTGGTTTGGTAATGAGTCGTCATGACATAGATTTCTTGGTCGGCCCTTTGAATCTAAAATCCATGGAATAAAATCCTTCTTCTCATAAAATATATTTTTGAAATTTATGAGATTTTTAATCTCAACTCTAGCATTGAGTGTTTTCCTTAAGTAAACTATCATGTCCACTACTCTAATTAAATACCTAATTGACTACAATGTTATTCCATACTTTCTATTTTGGGGATAGATTTTTTCACAAAGTTCATTATTGTATAGAAGGAATGAGTCTGTGTATAATTTTTAAAAGTTAATGAATACTAATATATTTCTAAAATATTTTCTATTATATAAGGAAATTTTTTCTTGTAATTTATTATATGGTTCATGTAATCCTTCATTAGATACTCTAAAATGTTCCATGATATGTTCTCTTGATGCTATGGTTTTAAAATATATCTTTATTAAAATCTATAATTTATAAATTATACAACCATGATTATAATTACATCACTAATGTATTTTGACTATAATAAAAATTTGGTATGTATATCTATTTTACATAGTTGTTATGGGATCCACTATTTTTATTTTAAGTTAAATCATGGATTATAAAATACTGCATGTTAAGGAATAGTTATCTCAAATGTCACCAAATCACATTCTCTAAAAACTTTCTTCTCTTTAATATCAACTCTAAAATTTCAAAAAAGTCACTATAATCATATAGGATCCCCATAATAGGCCATGAATTTACAAAAAAAATACCATCAAATAACTTCTATATTGGGTAAAAATATCACACCCTTTTTTACCATTATTCCTTTAATTGATTTATATCATTCTCCCCATGTAACACCCCAGATTCTATAAGGTAGATATGGTGGTTATTTAATTACATTGGAAGAAGATACAAGGGATCACTTCATGAAGGATCGACTTGTTTACTAGTATTGGGAGACTATATAAATACATAATTCTCACACTGCATTTGAAAACATTAAATGAAACTTTAAAATTATAGTAATTCCTTTACTATTTCATCTATAAAATTCATGATATAATTCATAGATACTATCTTGGTATCAATGGGAATGGAAAACATAATAAATTATAATCTCAGATGCTCGATAATGTAAAATATAAAATAGAATCAATCACATAATAAATAAAGTATGAATAATATGGAATAGATAAAGAATAATCAAATATTCCATAATACTAATATCATAAAAGGAGAATATATCCTTGGATATCATATGAATATAAATAATTTCATTGATAAAAATAACATGTTTTATGTTTACAGAATGCATAATTATGGAATTATTAAATGTACCATTGAGGAATTGTGCCAAGACATCATAAACATTTCATCAAGGTCTTGTTCCAGGACAACATAAATAAATGGGTAAGCTATATTAAAAATAACCATCCTATTTTGTATCATGATACTTACTGATGTATCTAGGGGATATAAAATTATCAACCCCACATGTCACTTATTAAGTCAAATTCCTTCATCATATGAATAAATAATATAGCTTAATAAACATGCCTTAAAATCAATAACTATACGTACTGTAAGAAATAGCATACATAATTTCAATACATTCCCCAGTAAAATGATCATAATATATCTAGAGAAACATGGTAGATAGTATCATTATATTATATCCCATATAAATCATATGATTTATCAAAGTTTTTTTTACATATATGGAAACAATTTTAAAATATTACTACAACACTTCTTGAAGAAAATACAATTTTTATTTTGAAATCAATTATTTTAATTCCAATAATTTCAAGAATGTTATAAAAAAATTATTTGAAAAGAATCATTAAAACTTATAAAGTAATATTAAAATAAAATATTATTAATGATGGTCATAAAATCCATTCATGTGGTGTACGTTAAAACAAATATTCTATTTACACCATTCATGAAAAGTGCATCATTTGAAAAAAAAATAGGAAGAATCCTTTTAAAAAAATTTATAGAAAGTTAAAGAGGGTTAAAAATAAATTTAATCAATAATTGTACAATTTTAAAATTATAATAAACTATAATAATATAGAATAAATAATTTTCAGTTTTTACTAATATTCATGAATTAGATATTTATATTCATCATAAAAATATTAAGTAATTTTTTAAATCAAAAAGGAAATAGTTTTAATTAAATCCTTTTATTATAAGTTTTTATTTAAAATACTATTTTATAAGTTCTAGAATTTTTTATTTGTTAAAATTCATTTCATTTATTAAATAATAATATCATAATTTTATTATGGTGAAAAAAAAATTTCAAAAAATGTCGATTTCGAGTAAATATTGAAAAATATCGATTTTTATAAAACCACCATTTATTTTCCATAAATTAAGTAATTTAAAAGTATCCTTATGATTTTAATTAGATTTAAAGTAATATATATATTATTTATTTATATTTAATATATTAAATTACACTTTAATCATATTTAAATAGTACTTTGATATAGTTTTATTTTGGTGTTTAAAAAACTCATTTTTCTAAATATTATTTTAAAATGCATAATGTTTCTACATTTATTTTACTAAAACAAACCCTAATGAAGAAAAATTTAAATTAAATGAATAGATTATATATCAATAAATATTAATTTAAATTCATATAATGATTATATATAACACCCTGAGATTTTCGGAAATAATTTTTTCAAATTAATATGTTTTCCTTGTGTTACATAAAATATCATGTTTCTTTGATACCTTTTGTTACATGCAAGACCTAGTTTTATCAAACTATAATGTACTATTGATATTATTATTAAATTATTATTATCATTTTCACCTATCCATTGGAATTGAGGTAATAAATAATATTAATTAAAATTTTAAAATGTGGCTTACATACGTATATAAGAATAATTATATAGTGACCAATTAACTATAAATAAAAAATATAACCCTTTTGAAAATATATGAAATATTCTGCTGGAAAACTATATTTATGAAATGAAACATGTTTTACCTCAATAAATTAATTAAACCAATTTTTATAAATTATTTTAATGAAATATATATATATATTATATTCAGTCAAAATTTAAATTCCATTTTATTTTTTTTAAACTAGAGACAAGAATAAATCTAATTTTACACATAAAGAAGTATATTCTTTTTAAAAGGTAATTTTAAAACCTTTTAATGGTGCACCTATTCTAAATATAACTTTTAAAAATTTTATAAAATTTTATTTTACAAAATAAATTCTTTTTCTAAATTGGAATATCAAAATTTACTTTGGTTCAATTTTTGGTATTTTTCTCAGAAGTTTATTTTTTTATGAATAGTGAAAAACACTAAATTTTAATTAAAAACATCATTTTCATATAATTTATTTATAAAGATTAATTTTATTTTAAATTGGTTTTAATGTATATTTAGATAAATTATATATATATTAATAAAATTTAAGTCATTGGAAGCAATTTTTACTAGAAATTAGATATAAAAATATTTCAAACTTTTGAACATTTTCACTTTAAAAACTCATTGTCTTGTCCCGTCTATAGGATTTTTTTAAATTAATTTCTGAAACTTTTGAGTTTAATTTTTTTTTAAATATATTAAATTTTTTTAATCATCATAATTTATAATTTATATTATTTTCAACATAGATTTTGACTAAAAATATTAGTGAATATAAATAAAATTAACTATAATGATTAATGTAAAAAAAACAAGTTTACTTTTTGGTTAGTCTTTAACATAAGGTGTCAAATAACCTATAAATTTTTCCAAAATTCATTTCCAGAACATATTTATACCATACCTTCAATTTGATAAAAAATTACCATTATTTTAGGCATGTTATATAATGGATAACTCTCAATAGTATTTACCTTTTTTATATACAATAGTTCCACTCCTCTACTATAAAAGGGAACCCAACCCACTCACTTTTTCACACCTATAAATTCCGTTATCTCATAAAAAATCTGGAATAATAATCTCCTAGAATACCTCCCTTAATCATGTAATCATTCCATTGGGTATGAATCTAATCAAGGAATCCCTTTAGTGAAAACCAAAAGAAGTTACTCAAAGAATATGTAACATCATTCAACAAGCACTTTTGTTTTATTTTTTCAACACCCCTTTAATTATTATTATTTCATTATTATAAAATAAAATGAGTATCCTAAATATAATGATATGTTTTTATGTTAAATTTATTACCTACACGCACACATACTTCAATCAAATGGGATATCCAATCATTATTCATATGTACGTCAGACTACAATATTATGAACTGTTGTCGCTTTTTCTTCCATTACCACCGTTAACAGATGTAAATAAGGATGGAAATACTTTTTCAATATGATATATATTATATTTATTATTTATTTAATATTATTTAATTGTTATATAACAGAAACCTTCATCATTTATATTTTTTGGTAATAAGATAACTTCATTTGTGGGCGTGCGGACTACCGCCTCTTCAAAGTGATGTGATTCATTCATACTTTACATGGAGTTTATTATACATGGGTTTAGAAAATGTATAATATATATATATATATATATGGTATAATAATTATAACTTAATGATAATATATATAAATATTTCATTTGTTATCTTTCTTTAAATATGAGAAAATAGAAACAGTGTTCATACGTACGTACAACCTACGGTCTCAATGAACGGTGTATTACATTTCATATTTCTACATTTTATAATTTATAATATTTAATTATATAATAAATAAATATGATATTTAAATAATTTTAATACAATATATAAACAATTAAATCATTTTCTATGTAATCTTATCAATAATAACAATCCAAAACATATATAAAAAACAAAGCAGTTATTACCTAAAATGTATCTTTGACATGAAATTCTTAATAAATTGGTAATATAATGTCATAATAAAATCATATATGGTATAATATATAATAAAATTGTTTTATAGTATATTTATAATTAAATTATATTTATTATAAATGATGTTGGAATATGTATGAAGAAAGTCAAGACTTAAGGTTTGGGTTTTCTCGTCTCACTTTTATTTTTTGGAGATATATGCTATATTCACCAATTAATTTGTGGTTTATATACTTCTATATTCCAGATTATATCATGAATTTAATTTATTTAAAGTAATTAAAATTTAAAATTGATTTTATTCTATCATGGATCTCATGATTCAAAAGTTACACAAGTAGTAAGGGGATTTCTAGTTTCACTTTTATTTTTTTGTGACTTATGCTTATTCACCACTTATTTATTTTGTGTGGTGTATATACCAAACATTAATGTATTATATAATAATTATCCTTAAATTTATGTGTATTTAAATATACATTTTATAATCTCTCTTTCATGGGTTTTACAGTTTAGAAGTTACCAAATCATTCAGGTAGTTTTGTCTCAATTGGACTTATTTGAGAGAAATGTTATGTTATGAACCTTCATTCCTTTAAAAGGAGTATATACTACCATTTAACATGTTACATAATGAATATAATTTATTTTCATGATATTTATGTGATTAATAAAATGTTATTCTTTCATGGGGATTAATATTCATTGTAACCAATTTAGTAAGAGTTTTTTTCTAAAATCTCATCTTTTATCTGGATTGTTTAAGATTATTCTTCCATTTGTAAAATTTTATGTTCAATATAACAATAATTCTTGGTAAATTTATTCTCATGTGGTTATTCATGCGATATCTATATAATGGTTCCATTTTTTAACTATTTTTTACTTAATATAATCAAAAAAATGTTTTTATGACAGCCCAACTTTATTTCACTCTTCAGAAAAAAATCTGATTCATTCAAAAAAACCATGTTTCCTAAAAAAATTTTCAAAAAATATTTTAAATTACATTTTGAAAAAAAAATTCTTAGAAAATTATTCTAAAAGTGTTATATTTTTAAAAAAATGTTTTTTGAAAATTTTCAAGATACCTTTATAAGTTTTCAAAGATATTTTAAAAGAAAATTTTTTCAAAATTAGTTTCAATGTTTCCTTTATAAGTTTTCAGAGAAATAGGTTTTCAAAATTTTTTATGTTTAAAAAGTTTATTAAATTATTTTCAAATATTCGTTAATAATTTTTTAACTAATTTTTTTCTCAATTATGTATTACTTTAAAAAATTATTTTAAATTCTTTTCAAATATTCACTTATAAGTTTTCAAGGAAATATAATTTCAAAAATGTTTTATGTTTAAAAAGTGTTTTAATTGATTTTCAAATATTCCTTCAAAAGTTTTCAAGGTAAAATGTTTTCAAAAAAATATGTTTTAAAAAATTTAAACTCTTTTAAAATTTTACAATATATTTTTTTCCATGTGTTTTTCAGAGAAAATAATTTGGAAAATGTTTCATGTTTCTGTAAGTTATTTTCAATGAAGGATTATTTTATATGACAAATAATTCAAGTGATATTTAAAAATCTATATCCATATAAGATGATATCCTTCGATATAGTTTATTTATTTCTATGGATATGATCCAAGGACATTATTCTTATTCTATATTTGAATGATTTATGATTAAGATGAAAAGTAATTTTCAAAACACATTTCTCTTCCATGGGTTATAAAATTATAAAACACTTCTGAAAATCACATTATTTAATGGGTTTTTCTATAATTATAAACCAATATCCTTTCCCCAGGTTATGTTATGCTGAAATGTTTATGATACTCATTTCATTTAATGGTTTTTGATATGATGTTTATAAAACTCATATCTTTTTATGGGTCATGATATAAAGAATGTTTTATTATATTATGGGGAACATATGTATTATTTCATTATCTTATTGGGGGCCTATATCTCCCTCAAATTAATTGGGTAAATATTTACATCTTATAAGATAAATAGGGATATAATAAGAAGTGAACTCGGTTCGGTTTGATAGGACTGGAATAAAGAGGGAACTCAGTTCTATAATACGAGGCTGGAATGGGAAGTGAACTTATTTCAGTAAAAGAGTGTTGGAAAGAAAAGTGAACTCAATTCAATAATACATGTCTGGAATGGGAAGTGAACCCATTTCAGTAATACATGTCTAGAACAGGGAGTGAACCCGGTTCAGTAATGCACTTCTTCAAAGATGGTCTTGGGAGTAAACCATGACTACTAATATGCTTTGTGGAGTAAACCCATTCCATTAAAATGGCATTGGTAATAAGCCTTGAATACTATGGAAATAATTTTATATGTTTCTGTTTCTACCAAAATTCCATGCCTTATTTCTATGGTATTCTTTCATTACTTATTCTCTTGATTCCTTTATGATTCCTGTCTTGTGAAATACTAATATTTATACCATGAGTTTTTATTATAATATTCGATATATAGTGTATGGTCATCTTATGTTATAATCATGTTACCATACCATTATCCTAATGATTATGCTTACATATCTCTTTTTTAAAGCCTTATTTAGAATTTTATGTCACCATTTCTTATGTTTCCACTCCCACGGTTTATAAAGAAAGGCTTTAAGTAGGAATACTAAATGGGGTGATCTTTAAGGGAAACATTGAAGATCATTAAATGTACTATAATATTGGTTTACATGTTCCTAAATACACTAAACTATTATGGTATATAGGCATATACTTTGGTAATATTGTTAATATTCATCTAAAATGAGGTAATATCCATCTAAGTTTAGTATGGGTCGTTATAGTTGGTATCAAAGGAATGGTTTAGTCAACCCTTAGAAACTTGGATGATAAAACTTTGGTGAGATCCTTAGGTATATTTATAAGTATATTTATAGGGATGGATATAAGGATAAGAAAATGATGTTATCGATTTAAAATTATGTGTCAAAATTTTGGTGTCCTTTAAGTAATTTTTATTGATTATGTACTTTGATAAGTGTTTCTCACAATATAATTTCTAGTCTTAGTCAGTGTATAATGTTTCAAATCTAAAAATTATGGGAATTATAAAAATCAATTTCTTAAGTGGACATTTCATGAAGGTAATTAGTAAGGTTTTACAATCATTGGTTATACTATAGAAGATGAAGATATTGTAAATTATATGTGAATGGTATGGGATTTTCGAACAGAATTGTTTACATTAAATGTATGATTTCTTATTAGATTTAGGTTGAGGAACCTTAAGAAATGATTTATATTTCATATTCTAGGAATGGGGTATTAATGAATAAGATTATGAATCATGAGTAATGGTTTAAGAATAAAATTGGATGATTGAAGTGTATATGTTTTGGAATTCAATGATTATGTTATATGAATCATAAATTATATAAGGATTGTTTGTTGAATTTTTTCTTTATGTATTTTCGATAATTTATTAAATGATACTGATGAACTAGAAAATTTATTTAATGGTAAAGTTATATTAAGGTAATTTGACAGTTAACATGTTTCTATGGATTAGAAAATGATATTTTATATGGATAAAGAGATGATAATATGGATCATGTAAATTAGATAGTACTTATGACCTCATAACTGATAATGTATTTATTGAAAAACTGGTTCATTCTACCATGGATAGATTTTATGGAATTTTTTTATTTAAGGAATATATACAACGGTTTTTATAATAATAAATCATATGTGATTTTAATAAGTATTCAAGGTAATTCAGGTTATTACTATGTTTTAAGAGAAAACATGAAAAGGTATTCACAAGATTGGTATGTGACAACCAAGATCTACTTTATGATATATGGGGGGATCAATTTTAAGCTTTTTTGAGAAATTTAGTGACCTGATTTCTAAATTTTTTAGATTTTAATCTTTTATAAGGGTTATAAGGTCGGCCATTTATTTGATGGTTTAAGTTAAACATCATTTAAGGTTTTAGGGATTAAAGTATTATCTCAAAATATGAGGATTTATTCATATTGGATAACCTATGAATTTTTTTTTCTATGATGATATCTAAAAAAATTTAGAATTAATTATTGTTATATATATAGATATTATGATATTTCAGTGCTTTAGGCTTAACAAATTAACCATTATTTTTGGAGTAAGATATTAAGCAGAAATTGTTCAAGACACCACCAATGGGTGAGGTTCATCATATGAAATGGAATGAAATAAAGTAATTATATCTTCTTTTGAAAATTCTTAAAATTTATGAAATGGGTCTTGAAATAAAAAAAATCCATTATCATAATTTTTTATAAAATCAGTGAATTTTTCAAGACTTTTTTCTTTATAGATTTATTATTATTAACTTTCTCCAAAAAATGTTCTCTATCACTATCCATCATAACTTCATTGTTATAGTTCTCTTCAGTGTGTAGGTTTTCACTTGCCACATATTTTCTACTATGTGGAAACCATGTTATGAGTTCCTTTGTGTAACCATTATGGTTACAAATTTATTTTTTTAAATGATGTTTTAGTGTTAATTTTTAAAATTTAGGTTTCAATGAAAGGAAGTATCAAGTATTATTTCATTGATAACCCAGATGAATTTTTAGGGATAAATTCATTTTAAGGGATGTAGAATATTACATCCCAAGATTTTGTGAAATATTTTTTTCAAATTAATTTACAATTTATGATATTTTTCATTTTATGCAACACGTCATTTAACTTCATTTATATGAAAAAACTAAGCTCAGTTTTCATTATGTACAACACAAAGTTAAACATGCACTACAAAAAACACTTGGATTGTATTTTGGTACCTGCAACACAATGTTTGGATTATGTTACACACAATTTTGAGTTCCTTCAATGGCTTGCATTACACATAAGATCTAGTTTTACAAAACTATAATGTACTATTAATATTATTATTAAAATATTATAATTATTATCACCAAGATGTTGGAATGGAGGTTATGAATAATACTAATTAAATTATTATTTTTTTACAAATTTATATAAAATGAATTATTTTTTAACATGTTAACTAGAAATTAAATTAAAACCCTTTTAAAAATATATGAATTTTTTTCCTATAAAACTATATTTATGCTATTAAAAATGTTTTACGTACTTAAATTAATTAGACAACTTTTTTTAATTATTTTAATGATATATATATATATTATTCATTAAACTATTTAACATTCATATTATGTGTCTTCTAGACAAGAGATAAGAACAAATCCAATTTTACACATAAAGATATATATTGTTTCTAAAAGGTAACTTTACCACCTTTTAATGGCGCATTGATTTCAAAATATAATTTCCAAAAAAATTATAAATATTATTTGATGAAATAAAATTTACTTAGGTTAAATTATGCATAATTTTTCTAAGAAGTATCAATTTTTAAAAAAGTTGAAAACAATAAATGTTTATTGAAAACTACATTAGCATCGAATTTATGTATATAGTTAAATATTATATTAAATTTATTTTGAAGTATATTTAGATCATATATACATATATTATTACAATTTTGGTCATTTTAATCAACTTTTCATTGATATTTGATATTAAAACATTTCAAACATTTGAACATTTTCACTTTAAAACTCATTGCCTCGTCCTGTCTATGGGATTAATTTTAAAATCAGTTCTGCCACATATGTGTTTCTAATTTGAAAAAATGGATTAATAATTTTTAATCAGAATAATTTATAATTTCTATTATTTTCAAATTAGTTTTTTTTAAAATATTAGTGATAGTAATTAAAATTAATTTCTCTAATTAAGGTAAAAATGAATTTACTTAGTGGTTAAACTTTATTTTAAAGGGCCCAAAACCCAAGAAACTTGTCCAAAATCCATTTTATTTATATATTTATACCATTTAATTCATTTTATAAAATATATACCATTATTTTAATCACATGATATATGGTATGCCTCTCAATAGTGTTTACCTTTTTGTATTTATAAGAATTCCACACCTCCTCCTCTATAAAAGGGCACTCACCCCCCTCACTTATTCACATCTCTAAATCGATTTGTCTCATAAAAACCCTTCTACAATAATCTATAAACATCCCTCACTTCATCTTATAAGACAATCATTGGGTCTGTCATGCCTGAGTTTAAATTTCCCTTTGGTCATGACTCGGTCCAGGTTTTTGGGTGAGTTATGGTTATAACTTTGAGTTTTTTGAGAAAAGCGCACGTATGCGTGTTTGGCGGTGTATGTGCTTGAGCAGAACACGGTCGAGAGGCCGTGCAGCAACACCCTAGTCATCGCGCTACCCACCCTGTATGCGGGGAAAACTAATATTTTTGTGAATAATAAATGTGGTGGTTATATATATATATATATATATATATTATTTAGAGGTACTAAACCTAAAATTAAGACTATTATTTATTATTAAAATAATTATCTTACCATTATTATATTTTTAATCTGGTTATTATTATTATTATTATTAAAGAAATTTTTATTATTTATCATTATTATAACTTATTAAAGTGATTATCGTTATTAATACCATGTATATTATCATATTTATTATATACTTGTTATTATAATTATAATTATATTAAAGGTTTTAATCAAATTAAAATTAAAAAAATGGTGAAAATGGTTAGGGTTTGGTGCGCAGGCTGACCCCCCCCTTCCACCCTTGATTGAAAGAACCCCCCCCCTGTTTGAGATCTCGTCCCGGCATCCCCCCCCTTCCACCCTTGATTGAAAGAAACCCCCCCCCCCTGTTTGAGATCTCGTCCCGGCATCCCCCCCACCATCGCCAGCTCCCGCGGTGCCTTCAGTCGGCCTTGCCCCACCCATCCCTCCTCTCTTCCTTCAGTACAAAGCACCCCTTACTGTTCCATAAGGAAAGTCCCCCTGCCCAGGCCACCACCTCCCGCCGCTACCCCTATAGCGCTCTAGCTGTCCTAGCTGTGCCCTTGCTTGCTCCGACCTCACACCCACCAGCCACACCATATCCCATCATCGCACGCCCAGATGTTCCTCCTTCCCTGGTCTGGGACACCCTGGATAGCCGACCTGCAACCTCTATTGTGGTGATATTTTATTATTATGGTTTTCTCCTTGGTTTAGGGTTTATTGGTTGTTTATTAAATCATTTTTTATGTGTCGAACTTATTCCATGGTGTGTTTTTGGATTCTCTTTTGTCCAGTTGTGATGTGAATTAGGTTTCACACCGGTTTTGGGAGCTCCGTCAATGTTTGAGGTAGGAGATTCTGCCCATAAGAGTTGTTTGATGAATTAACTCTCCAATTTAAGTAATTTGGTAATTCTTTGATCAGTTTTCTTGTTGTGGATATAGATTTAATTGAGGTTTAATATATTTCTGGATGTGTTTCACAAGTGAACTCTTGTTATTCCACTTATTATTATTCTATAAGTTGTGCAGTTGGTTTATTAAATTATATAAATTCTTCTAATAATGTTTTAATGTGGTGTTTTTTTACGGTTTTTTTTAAAGAGGATTTTTGGTGCGTTTTGGTGTAAATGCCTTGTGAACTTCTTGAATTTGTTTATAATTTATTTTAATGGTTTATTAAATTGTGTATGAAATGAGAAACATGTTTGGGATAGGTTTTGTCTGTGTTTGGTTTAAAAATATGATTTGAGTGTATTGGTATAACACCTTGTGGTATTTCATGAAACTGTTTTATAAATTTTCAAATGATTTGTTAAATAATTTGGATACTGTGAATTTGGTTTTGAAAATGTGTTTAGGCGCATGCACTTTTAAATGTAGTTTTCATCATGTCATGAACTTTTTTGGTTTTGAACTCTAGTGTTTTCTTGAAATGACATGTTGGCTCTTTGAAATGATTACTAAGTTATTTTGGCATTGTGTGGTTTTTTTAAACACTAATAGGATTTTTAAATTAGTTTAATAAGTAATGTTGATGGCACGAGTTGTGTTTGGAAACATGTCGATCTGGTTCTTTTGCAATGTTTGTTCATTTTGATTGTTTTAAGACAGTGGTTATGTGGTTTTAGTTGTTCTGTGTTTGTTGCAGCATATTGGTGGGGTAACCCTGTGATACCGTGATCATTGGGTTGTGCATGCTTGTACGCCTATATGAGGCATGGTGCACCATCATAATCGAAATGCAAGTCGACGTAGGTCCCCCATTGAACTCGCCCTTAAATTTAGAATTATTTAATTTCTTGTTATTTTATTAATTTTTGATAAACAGTAAATGTTGTTAGATAATTATTTTAGGAGAAAATATTGATGTAAACGAAACATGTTATTTTATGCATGGCACTTGAATTACTTTCTTGACGAGTTGACGCACAATATTAAAAGAATTACCCTTTGGCCTTTGAACGTAATTCATGTACTCTCACATGTTATTTTAGTTTGATTTCAAATGTTTTCTTTTGAAAAGTGAGCAAACAGTCTGGTTTCTCTTGAGAAATTTTTGTTTTTCCTTAAAGATGGTTAAGGCCTGTTTGGCACCTGATAAAAGTAGAGTGTGTTGGTATATTTGAAAATGGTTTTACTTGTGATGTGAAAGTGCTTATTTCTTTTGAAATATAGGTGATTTTAAAAGTATTTTTAAAACTATTTTGACACTTTAATAAAATGAATTATTTTGGAAAAACTTAATTTGACTGGACTCAGGGGTAATCCTATTGTATACGGTGATTGTATGAGTTGTTGAGCAAGATGTTTGTGCATTGTGACTGGTTAATTGATTGTCATTGTTGACTCACCCCACTTTTTATTATACGTGTTGACATTGGAACCTAGAATAGTAAGTGAATATTCTGAGAATGATTGTTGCACTATTTTAGATTACGCACTGGCTAGTGGCCCCATAATAGGGTAATACAGAGTTATTACTTTTATGGGGATTGGGCCCCTCGGTTAGGCCATAAAGGGCTATACCTAGAGTTATGGCATTATGAAGTAATCGAGTTAGAGCATGCCTTCGTGATGAGTCACATGTATAGTAAGTTCTGGATTGTTCACGAGCACCTAGGTTTGAACCATGTTTCCTTTAGTGTTTATTTGTATGTGGCGGATGATTGAGGTGCCTAGTTTGATTGCAGGTCCTCGTTTACTACATTCCCATTGCCCTTACTATGTGTGTGTGTTTTTTGTGGTTTTCCTCTTGAACAAAGACTATGATTTAGGTTTTAAATTGGTTTTGAAAATGTTATAAAAGTGTGATGCACATGTTCCTCAAAACATTAAACTGCTATTTGATCTAAAAAGGGAAATGGACTATTACTTTCTTTAGAAAATGGAAGTGTGTGTAAAAACCCATATTGTTTACAATGTAGTTAGAACATAGAATTAATAAACACTTTATTTAAAGGTACTACTTTAGGGATAGTTAGTTGGGCATGCCTGCTAGGTTTAAATACTCACGCCTATATTGTTTTCCTGTTTTTAGTTTCTATTTTAGGTTTTATTTGAGTTTTCTCACCATGGGAGAGAAATGTTTGTGGATTGGTGAGTAACTCTCGAGGTTGTGAGGAGTTTTAGTCTTTGTCAGGTTAGTTTGTTATTGTTGGTCATGCTTTTCCTTTCCTTCCTTTTATCTATCTTGTGTCATTCTATTTTATTTCTGCTGCCATAGTTTATGTTTATTGGGTGAAATTGTTCCCACTTGCTCTCTATTGATGCCCTAACACTTGTTGCCAGCCTGGGAGGATCGGGAACGCCTCTCAGGCCTTGCCGTAGATTGTCTTGGGTGACCAGTTTAGGGTTGACTCAGGTTTCTTCTTAATAGGGTATAAATCTAACCAAGTATTCCCTATAGTTCAAACCAAAAGGAGTTACCCCTTGAAGATGTGACATCATTAAACAAGAAGTCTTGTTTTATTTCTTTCTCTACCCCTTAAATTATTATTATTACATTATTATATAATAAAATCATAATAATCAATATACATAGATGTTTTATATTAATTTAATTACCCACACTTACACACACTTCCATTAAATGGGATACGTAATCATCGTCCGTGTATACATCAAACTATCGCCTCAACAATCAGTGTCCTTCTTTATACCATTACCACCTTTCAAGGATGGGAATAAAGATGGAATTATATTTTTTATATGTGATATAAGTAATATATATTATTCCTTTACTCATCTAGAATTATTATATAACACATAAATTTATGCTTTCCATTTTTTTGGAATACGATAACTTCATTTGTGGACGTGTGGGCTACCGCCATCTCAAAGCGATGTGACTTATTCACACATTACATGAAATGTATTAAGGATGTGTTTAGTAAAAATATATAATATATATGAAATAATAAATATATTTTAATGATAACATATATATTTCATTTATTTTCTTATTTCAATATGACATGAAAATGGAAACAACATTCATGTGTACGTACAGTCTATTGTCTCAATGAATGGTGTATTCTATTTCAAATTTCTATATTTTATTTATTAATATATATACTTATATAATTAATATTTATTATATTTAAATAATTTATTACATTATTTAGATAATTAAATCTTAATAAAAGTAAGAGTATCATGAATAACATGTCAAAACATATACCAAAAAATAAATCAGTTATTACCCAATACATAACTCGGCCAATAAATTGTAAGTAAATGGATAATATAAATTCATAATAAAATCATAAAATGGTATTATATATAATAATATGGTCATTTTCTAGATGTATGATAAACTTATATTCATTATACATGAGTTCGGAATGTCTTCGATGAAATTCAATACTTAAGGTAAGGGTTTTCCCGTCTCAATTTTATTTCTGTGAAGAAATATGCTATATTCACGACTTACTTTTGTTATGTGGTGTATATATTTCCCTATGAAATGTTATATCTTGAATTTAATTTTTTTTAATCATATGAAATTTTTTAAATGATATTCTGTTTTCACAAATATCATGATTTAAAGGTCACTCAAGTAGAAAGGGGATTTTTAGTCTCACTTTTATTTCTGTGAGACTTATACCTTATTCACCACTCATCTATTTTGTATAGTGTATATGGCGAGCATGAATGTGTTCTATGATTATTACAATTAAATTTATGGTAATTTACATATTTATTTTATAATCTATGTAAAGAACCTGAAATTTCAAAGAAGTTTATTTTAATTTCTTTGGAATTTTGTGAGTCTGCGGCTTCTGACGGCACCAGATTTTGAGGCCCGGTGTGTCCTAATGGGTCGGACCTAGGTCAGGTCGACCTGGTTCGGGCCGACCCAGGGGGTCTTGGGCCGGGTCGGTCCGGGCCCAAAAACCCCTAAAACCGGACATGTGCGTTTAAATGCCCGTAACATGGGCTACGGACCTCCGATCGACGCACCGTCAGTTGAGATGTGATCCTTGGATCGAGTCGGTCATTTCGGTCTATTACACTCAAGGTTTAGGAGAAAATTTGGTATGGCCAAGTTGGTTTGAACATGAAACCAACGGGGCCCTCAGAGCGAAAACACTTATAACTTGAGCTTCGGACGTCCGATTAACGTTATGTCGACTTTGTTGGATTCCTCTTAGTGAGATGGAACTTTTAGATTACTCCGCTTGAGGTTTGGACACAGTTAGAGTGCAGTCAGGTTGGTTTTGACTTAAAAACCAATCGGGCCCCTGGAACGAAAAGGCCAATAACTCTCAGATCGGGCGTCTGATTGACGCACCAACTGTCGCATTGTGTTCCTTTTGTCGTGACGGAACTTTGTGATACATCAACTCTGGTATATGTGAAAGTTTATGTATCGACCTCTTGGCTCGTGGAGTGGACCCTCCCGGAACGAGCGTGCTGTGTGCAGAAACCCTAGAGCTGGGTGAGACTTGACGCCTGCTGATCGATCGACTCGGTGTGTTTCGATAGTCCAGTGGGGATCGCCTGGTTGCAGCGGCAGACCAACAGTGGAGGAGGGCTTGGTTATAGCGGCAGACCCGTGGTACTCAACCGAAGGAGTACCTCTGTAGGCTATGAGGGGGAGCGCTTGGTTGTAGCTGCAGACCCATGGTGGGAAGCGCTTGGTTGTAGCAGCAGGCCCAAAGTACATGACAGGTGGAGTACTACAGCAGTCCAAGGATAGTGGGAAGCACTTGGTTGTAGTGGCAGGCCCACTATACTCAATAGAGGAGGAGTTCCCCAGCAACTATGGGTTCGACGATGACAAACGTACTAGAATCATCCATGGGTTCGACGGTGAAGACTTCGTACTGGAATTCTCTGTGGGTTCGACGACGATGACAACCATACTGAAATCCTTAGTGGTTTCGGTGGTGACGACTACAGTACTATTATCCTACGTGGGACCTAGCTAGATGAATCAGTAACTACATCTGATCATCTACTTTTTCATTACAAATGATCTATACCTGTGTGAGTTGAGTCTTGACATTAAATCATTATCTTCAATATGATTGGCATGCTTTCCTGTGTGGATTGGGTCGTACTTTCCTGTGTGGATTACGTTTTACTTCCTAAGTGGTCAGGGTTGTACTTGAGCTCGTAAGTTGGATCTGATCTGGATCTGATGACTTAGGTATAAGTATGGGCATATACCTATGTAGAGTTGACTGTAACTTCGTGATTGTATCTTTTATTTGTGGTTTATCCTTTGTGGATTCCGGGAGACCTTCGGGGGTCTCGGGGTCCCTACTGAGTATCATATACTCACACCTTCACGGGCTTCGCCCGCACTACATTGTGTTTGATGCAGACGACGAACATCACAAATCGTGGTTGAGGATTGTAGAGATGGATAGTACCCGGAGGAGGATCTCACGACGAGTCGGTGTCCAGAGGTGGATATCACATCGATTCAGGTCCCGGAGGTGGATTTCACGATGAGTCAGTACCCGGGGGAGACAAACGGATGTGGAGTGCTGAGGAGGAGATTTGTACCTACCCTTCAGGTAGGAAGCCGGAGGATGATCTAGGAGAGGCTCGTCACCTTTTAGATGTTTCCCTTTTGATTTGTACTTTTCTTTCGGTTGCAGCTGTACCTTTCTTTGGGGATTGTATTTATAGCCCCTTGTACTTCAGCATGTTTGTTTTACTGCTTTACTTAGTGGCTTCTTCCGCTTTTACTCTGTTGTGTTGTTTACTTTTATAAAGGCAATGCCTTCCCTTTTTAATGGGATTTACGCCTTTGGTGCTAGTCGCCAGCCCCTGGCCTATGGAAGGCGGGCTTGGGGTAGTCACGGAACGGGCCCCGAGGACGGGTCGTGACAAATTGGTATCAGAGGATTTTGCTTCTACCACGGAACTTAGGACTCTGATCTTTCTTCTGTGTGAAGAAATATTTTTAAGGGTATTGAGTGTGGTTATCAATCCAGGGAGTTCAGTGTTGGTGTGGCGGCCGACGTATCCGTACACCAGGACCCTGACTTCTGATTTCCGACTCAGTGCACAAAAACATTGATTGCATGTGTGTTTCAAAGGTTTTCTTTGTGATTACTCTGTATCATCTCACTTGGTATACTTTTTGACTGTGGTTCACCTGGTCCTTATCAGGATGCAGCTACGAAGATAGCCAGCTAGTGTTCCCGAAAAAGGTACACGATGATGGCCCACCGAGAGACGAGGTTCCGGTGCGGGGCCATCTTACTATATTGAAACCTTCGGGTGGTGTACCAGCACCACCACCACCCTTTGGGTAGTATAGGCCTCTGAGGTTTTGAGGCGAGATAGTTCCCAGGCAGTAGAGGACTGGATGGAGGCGATTGTTAGAGTTTCCACCCAGTGTAGACACTAGTTGAGAAGATGGTGATCTTAGCTACTAGTGTTTTCCAGTGAGTGACCATGAGGTTGGTCTGTTTAGTGAAGAGGATTTGGTATGTGGACCGATGCCTGAGATAGTAACATCGGGTAATGTGTTAGCTACATCACTACTTGTTGGTCAGCAGACACTATCGGTGGTACCGGTAGAGGACACTTGTAGGCTTAGTGCCTTACATGTTTCAGCACCAGATATCCCTCAAGTTCTGAGGCAAGCCCGACTCAAAGGCGGCTGAGGACTGGCTTGAGGAGGTGGCTGAGAGTTTCCTAGAGCTTATATAGCTTCAGCAGGATGACGTGTCGGTAGCTAAGAATTCATCGGGGAATACCAAACCATTCCTAGTACTCAATGACTAAGATGCGATCGGTGCTTCAGGGCTCAGACTTCTAGGCGAGGTGTGTCTAAAGGACATCTGATCCAGCACTTCTTTCTCTATGAATTCCTAATTATACTAGGGTGCTAGAGAGAACCTTTTTGGTTGATAATTCTTTGGCTGAGTGGATACAACCAGTTAAGGTTAGCATTGGGAAAGGAGGAAACTGGCGCCAGTCTCAGAGACTTGTGAATATAAAAAGTTTCAAGTAGAGAAAGTGAAAAGGACAAATGAATTTGTTGGACAGCGGACGTGGAAGTGGAGCTAGGAGAGCAGCATGGGGTGGTGAACATTTTGACATGTTGCAACTACCCACCTTTGTAATCCCCGCTAGGCTCAGGAATCTGGAGGGCAGGGGAATGAGTAGCTACATGCGGTCAAGTAGTGCGACTGAAAGGGTTCTAAGGATGATTCGAAGTAAAAAACGGTGTCTTCTGCTAGCTTCCGTAGCAACATACATCGATACGAATCATTCCTTCCTTCTATGAATCTTGTCCCAGACCTAGAGTTTCTGGTTAAGCCGTTGACTTGACCCTCACCTATGGAGATACCTTTAGGAGGAGACTCAATAATCACACTTACGCCGATGGTGTGATCTGACCCTTGAGGCGAGAGTTTCGGTTGGAACCTCTTGGTGGCAACGTCAGGCCTTACGACATTAGTTTCAGTATGAACTGGGAAATCACAGTTCATACACAAATTGATGGTATTAAGCAAACTTCGGGATGGGTTTCCCTTGGTCGGCGAAAAGGAAACACCAGGCAGCACAGGTTTAATTCATTCTTACGAGGGAGTATCTGATCACTCTTGGGTCATCTAATCTTACCCTCATGGCTGTAGGAGTTTTGAGTTTCAATTCTAATCTAGAAAATGGAAGCGTCTAGAGTTCGAGGATGGCGACCACATTCTTATACGGGTCTCACCTCGACAAGGTTTACGGAAATGTAGCCGAGGTGGTGAGATATCTCCGAGGTTCAATGGACCTTTCTAGTTCCTCAGCAGGGTAGGCGAGGTGGTTTACCGCCTGACCATTCCACCTCGGTTGCACCGGGTGCATGATGTCATCGACGTAGCTCCTCTAAGGAGATACGTGCATGGCCATTCACACATCATCGACCTTAGGGAGTTGGACGTCGATGACGGGGCGACATTCATAGAGGTTCTAGAGGAGAACGAGGATCAACCGAAGTAGTTCCTACGTGGATGGTCGATTCCTCAGGTGCGCTTTCACTGGAAGCTCGAGAACCTCCAGGTGAGCACATGGGAGCGGAAGGCTCAGTTGCGTTCTCAGTACCACTTTTGCTTCCCTAGCTTGTGTTATAGCTTTACGGGGACGTAAATCCCTAAGGTGGGAGTAATGTAAAGACCCGGAAATTTCAAGGAAATTTTTTTCTTAATTTATTTGGAACTTTGCGAGTCTGCGGCTTCTGATGGCACCTAATTCTGAGGCCCGGTGTGCCCGGAATCAATTTTCAAAGTTTAGATTGGGTACGTTCAGTGAACGAATGAGCGGGTTTTTCTAACTTTTGAACCGGTGATCAGAATCGAAATCTGAGGGCGCTGTTGAAACCGCAACGCCGATATTTTCTTAAGAAGACCTTTTCCAGAGTTGCGTTTTCACTGGAATAGTTGTTTAAATTTTTTGGATTAACACTAGAGCGAAATAAAATTGTGCTACTAATTTTATTTCTTTTAAGTGGTTAAATCCTAAGGATGGCGGTTGGGTGGAACTAACCACCCATGTGGGATTAATAGTGAGGTGGGTCCCACATGATCCCCCGCCCCTTAAAATCCCCTAAACCCCCTCTTTAATGTTGGCAACCCCCCATAAGTTTATGACCTTCTCTCTCTATTTAATTGAATTCCAACACACCCTTTCAATTAATTGAATCTCGTTAATTAATTAAATAGGGTTTTTGAATTTAAAAAATTTTGGCATGTGTGGATAAATTAAGACAAAGTCTTAATTTTTTTTGGTTGGTTCATTGTGTCGAGTCTGGGGAGAAAATAACCAAGGTCTCGAAGAACGTCATCTTCCACATTGAAGAACGCAAAGAACATTAAGACCTCAAAGAAGAATGCATTCACCGTAGTGAGTGATCGTCGTGCCTTTCTTCTCCTCTCCGCAGCTGGTGTGAGATGTCGCTCCACCACGGACAATCTTCGTCAAACGCATACGGACCTTTACCTTGCGACGTCGTTTCTGCGACGATCTTCATTCAAAAACTCGTTGAGGTATGGGTTTGGTTTGTTCATGAATAATTCTATTCTGTTCTTCGTCTTTTATTTTGGGCCACTTGTTATCGTTATAACGGGAGGAGGTCGGACCACACGAACACGGCCGACCCTCCTCCCCCTTTGATGTTGTTCGTTGCGGCTCGAAAGAAGGCAGCGGGGTGCAACGGAATCGCGCGGAAGCAAGAGAACGGGAGAAGAAGTGTGGTGCCGTTGCAGTATGTCGTTGAGTAGAACGAATCCGCGGCCGAAGTCGGGCCACAACAAAGGGGCACGGCGCCGTCGCGTCCCGCTGGAGAACCACGAAGAGGCCACAGTCGGAGCGGGGCAGCGGCGGAGGGCACGGCACCGTCGCGCCGTGCCGGTCGGACCAAGGTCGTGGCCTTTGGCTGTGGCAGAGCAGGAGAGGGCAGCAAGAGCCACTGGCCGCCGGTGCATAGGGGGCGGGACTAGCTGGTCTCACGCGACACCTTGGCCGGACGTTTTGGCCAGCCAGATCCAAAAACCGGGGGTCGTAACCCCAGCTGGAAAAAGGAGCGGCCACCATGTGGGGGCCATGGTTTCAAAATAGGGGGGCAGCGCCCCCCCACCCCCCCTTCTGAAACAGCTCAGCCAGCGTTGAGCTGGCCACGCGGGTCGCGCCCGCGCCAGGCCAACCGGGCGCCCAGGCCGGACCGGCCGCACCGGGCCAGGCCAAGCCGCGCCGGCAGGGTCCCATCGGGCCGAGCCACGCCCTAATGGTCCGGATCCGGACCTGGGTCAGGTCGACCCGGTTCGGGCCAACTCAGGTGGTCTTGGGTCGGGTCGGTCCGGGCCCAAAAACCCTTAAAACCGGACAGGTTCTTTTAAATGCTCGTAACATGGGCTATAGACCTCCGATCAATGCACTGTCAGTTACGATGTGATCCTTGGATCGAGAGAGGCATTTAGGTATATTACAATAATGTTTTCGAAGAACTTTGGGTATAGCTGGTTTGGTTCGAACTTGAAACCAACCGGGCCCTCGTAGCGGAAACGCTTATAACTTGAGCTCCGGACGTCTGATTGACATGCCGTTGAATTTTTTGGCTTCCTCTTAGTGAGACAGACCTTTTGTCGTACTCCGCTCGAGTTTTGGACACAGTTGGAGTGTGTTCGGGTTGTTTTTGACTTAAAAACCAATCGGGCCCCTGGAAAGAAAAGGCCAATAACTCTCTGACCGAGCGTCTGATTGACACGTCTTCTATCGCGTTGTGTTCCTTTTGTCATGACGGAACTTTGTGATACATCAACTATGGTCTACATGACCGTTGATGTATCGACCTCTTGGCTCGTGGAGCGAACCCTCCCGAAACGAGCATGTTGTGTGCAGAAATCCTAGAGCTTGCTGAGACTTGACAACTGTTGATCGATCGACTTGGTGTGTTTCGATAGCCAGTGGGGAGTGCTTGGTTGTAGCGGCAGACCCACGGTGGACGACTTCTTGGTTGTAGTGGCAGACCTGTGGTACTCAACAAAAGGAGTACCTCTGTAGGCTATGAGGGGGAGCGCTTGGTTGTAGCGGTAGACCCATGGTGCGAAGTGCTGGGTTGTAGCAGCAGGCCGACAGTACTCGACAAGTGGAGTACTACAACAGTCCAAGGCTAGTGGGGAGTGCTTAGTTGTAGTGGCAGGCCCACTGTACTCAATAGGGGAGGATTTACCCAGCAGCTATGGGTTCGATGATGACAAATATACTAGAATCCTCTGTGGGTTCGGCGGTGAAGACTTCGTACTGGAATTCTCCGTGGGTTCAACGACGATGACAACCATACTGGAATCCTTCGTGGGTTCAGTGGTGACAACTACAGTATTAGTCTCCTACGTGGGTCCCAGCTAGATGAATCAGTAACTACATCTGATCATCTTCTTTTGCTTTACAAATGATGTATACCTGTGTGAGCTGAGTCTTTACTTTCAATCATTATCTTCTATATGATTAACATTCTTTCCTATGTGGATTGGGTCGTACATTCCTATGTGGATTACGTTTTACGTCCTAAGTGGTCAGGGTTGTACTTAAGCTCGTAAGTTGGAGCTGATTTGGATTTGATTACTTAGGTATATGTATGGGCATATACCTAAGTAGATTTGATTGTTACTTCGTGATTGTATCTTTTCTTTGTGGATTATCCTTTGTGGATTTAGGGAGACCTTTAGGGGTCTCAGGGTCCCTACTGAGTATCGTATACTCACCCCTGCACAGGATTTGCCCGCACTACGTTGTGTTAGTTGCAGAAGAAGGACATCACAGATCGTGGTTGAGGCTTGTAGAGCTGGACGGTACCCGGAGGTGGATATCACGTCGAGTCGGTGCCCGGAGGTGGATTTCATGACGATTCGTTACCCAGGGGAGACAGACGGACGTGGAGTGCTGAGGAGGAGATCTATACCTACCCTTCAGGTAGGAAGCCGAAGGATGATCCAGGAGAGGCTTGTCACCTTTCAGTTGTTTCCATTTTGAGTTTTACTTTTTTTTTGTAGTTGTACCTTTCTTTTGGGCTTGTATTTCTGGCACCTTGTACTTCAGCATGTTTGTTTTACTACTTTACTTAGTGGCTGCTTCCGCTTGTACTCTGTTGTGTTGTTTACTTTTATAAAGGCAATGCCTTCCCTTTTTATTGGGATTTACGCCTTTGGTGCTAGTCACCAGCCTCTGGCCTATGGAAGGAGGGCTTGGGGTTGTCAGGGCACTGGCCCTAGGGATGGTTCGTGACAATCTATCTTTCATTACGTTTAAGGTTCATAATTTACCAAATTAATAATGTAATTTTGTCTCAATTGGAATTCTTTGAGACAAATGTTATGTTATACACCTATATTCGTTTACAAAGTGAATATACTACTTTTTGATATATTATACCTTAAATATATTTATTTTCAATATTTTTTAAGCTTTATGTAAGGTTATTAATTCATGGTGACTTTGATTCAAAGTTACCAATGTGGTAAAAGATTATTGCTAAAATCTCATCACTTATTAGGATTGTTTAGGATTATGCTTCCATTAACAAAATTTCATGATCCTTCTATCAAAAATCCATATTATTTTTCTTCTCCTATGTTTATTCAGGTTATATTGAAGTAATTGTTTCATGTTTTCCACTCTTTTGTACTTAATATAATCAATAAAATGTTTTTCTAAAAATAAAACATTATTTCTCTCTTCAGTTGGAAATATGTTTCAGTCAAAAGACCATGTTTCCTAAAAATATTTCCAAAAATGTTTTTTAATTATATTTGAAGATAATTTTAAATAAAAATTATTTTAAATTTGTTTTATTCTTAAAAAAAGTTTTTATTTTTTTCAAGATTCCATTATAATTTTTCATAAACCTTTTAAAATAAAAGGTTTTCAAAATGATTTTAAAAGTTTCCTTTATAAGTTTTCAGGGAAAATTATTTCCGATATTATTTTCTATTTAAAAAGTACTTTAAATTATTTTCAGTGAATCATTTATAATTTTTCAAGGATATCTTTTTTCAAAAATGTTTTATGCTTAAAAATTGTTTTAAATTATTTTCAAAACTACCATTATAAGTTTTCATGGAAAATTATTTTCAAAAAAATTATTTTTATAAAGTGTTTGAAATTATTTTCAAATCATCCTTTATATGTTTTCAAGGAGAAAAAAAATTTTAAAACATTTTTAAAAAATATTTTAAATGATTTTAAAATCATCATTAGTATTTTTTTTCATATTTATTTTCAAATAAAATAATTTTGAATGTGTTTCGAGTTATTAAAAGTGATTTTAAAAGAAAAATTAACTTCTTTAAGAAATGTTTCAAGTGATATTTAAAAATCCTTCTCCATATTAGAATATATTTTTTGGTATTGTTTATGATTTACTAGGGATATTATCTAAGGATCCCATTCTTATTTTTTCTTTGAATGGCTTATTATTAAGATACAATGTTATTTATAAAACTTGTTTCTCTTCCATGGGTTATACCATGATAAAAATCGTATGAAACTTGCTTCTTTCATTGGTAATTCAATGATTATGAATCCAATATAATTTCATCAGGTTATAAAATAATGAAGTTTTTCTAATACCCATTTCATTTAATGGGTTATGAAATGATGTCCAATAAACCCATCACTTTTTATGGCCCCTGATACGATAAATATTTTATTATCTTGTGAAACATGTGTGTTTTATTTTATTATATGATGGATAGACCTATATACCCTTCTAATTCATTGGTTAATGATTTAAATATCATGAAATAAGAAGGGATAGAATGATGTGTGAACTTGGATTAGTATGATGGGGATTAAATGAGGAGTAAATTTGGTTCAGTAATATAGGGAAAGATTGGGTAGTGAAACTGGTTTTGTAATATAGGGTTGGAATGTGGGGGGAACTCGATTCAGTAAAATAGGGTGGGTACATGAACTAAACTCAGTTTAGTAATAAAATGTATGAATGGGGAGTGAACCCATTTTAGTAAAGGACTTTTTCACTTATATGGTCTTTGGAGTGAAACATGACTACTAAGATGGTTTGGGGAGTGAAATATGGACTTGGAAATAATCCTGGAACACTATGGAAATCATTTAATATATTTATGTGTCTACAAAATTCCATTTCTTATTCCTATGTTATGATTTCATGGGTTATTCCCTTGATTACCTTATGATTCATGTCTTGTTAACTACTAATATTGATTATCTAAATCCTGATTATGATCTTTGATATGCATGGTATGATCTTATAATGTTATAATCATGTAATAATACCATTATGATCAAGATTATACTTAAAAATATCCCTCTTTACCCTAACTGAGCATTTGAGATCTACCTTTCTTATGTTTCTTTTCCACTAGGGCATGAAGAAATTCATTAAATTGGAATAAAAATGGTAATATATTTAAGTGAAATATTGAAGATCTTTCACAAGACTATAATATTTTTTTCCAAGTTTCCAAAGACACTAAAAAGATATACTCCATAGTCATGTACCTTGGTAATGATCTTAATATTCATCTAAAATGATTTAATACCCATTTATATTAATCTTGGGTTGAATTATTATTACTATTCATAGAGTTGAAATAAAATACTTTTATTCTTGTAAAATACAATTCATGAAAAACTTCTTTTTCATCGCATCTACGATGTTAATTTTAAATTAAATTGTACCACTTTTTTCTAATTTAATTTGGTAAAATTGGACAAATATTTTGAATCATGATAATTTATATTATATAACAAGTTCAATAAAAGTTTTTTGTCATAATTAATAGTGAAAACTGTAAAAATATTTTTCAGCAATTATGGTGAAAACTGGTTTATCATGGGGTTAAACTAAAAAGATAAGGGTTAAAATAGCCTGAAAACTTGTATAAGTTTTATTTTATGGCTATATTTTGTCCCTATATCATTTATTTTCTATAAATTTATCATTTTGGAGCCACATTCAATGATTATGTCCTATATAATAATTTAATTAAAGAAAAAGACAAAAACAACTTCCTTAATTTTAATATTTATAATAATTTGTGATTGGCATAAAAATAAAATATTTTTGATTATTAATATTAATTTTAAATGTAAATGTTTTATTTCTATTATGGTAATTTATTTATTATTTATTTAATGAAAAAATTACCTTAAGACCATATGAAATGATGACGTGATAATTTTTTATTTAATAGAAAAACAAAATAAATGATTTTAAAAATATTAAAAGTAATATTAATTGGATGAATTATTTTCTTCAATGATTTTTTTATATATTTATAACATTTTAGAAAGGTGAAAAGGAATAGGTTAAAAATCCATCTTCTACTGGATGTATTTAATGTCATGTCAAATAACTAGTGTAAAAATTGACATTAATGATATTATATAATAAATAATATTTTATTAAAAGATTTAGTATTTCTAAAAACCTATATTTACTAAAATTATTAGGATATGTTTTAAAATATCAACCATGGTTCAATTATCTGACAACATTCCTTTTATAGTAACTATCCTGACCCCTAACGAGTAAAAAAGTGGTTACTATTAGTGAAAACTAAAATGTTAACTGTGAGTAACCTTAGTTGTTAAGGAATAACATGTTTAAAACATGTTTTTTGGGTTTTTATCAACCATATATTCCCTCCAATATATTAATTTTTTTAATTTTTTAGGCATATGGTTGATAGTGACTCCCAATTATGGAATATTTTTGAGTATTTACAAAAAAGTCACTCATTCTCACTTATAAAAAGGATCCTCCTATCCAATTTTATTAACACTTAAAATTATTTTTGGTTCCTATAGTTCCAAAAAAAATATCTTACTTAAATCCCTATTCATTTTATAGAGGATGTTTTTTATCTGAAAGCTAGTTTAATATGGCTTTAGTTATAATCTTGAAGAGGTGGCCTTTAACTGAGGTATAATTCTTAACTGGGTGTTTTTTAATCTTCTTCCTCCTTTGAATATTATTTAAACATGATTATATAATAACAATAGTATATACCATATACTAATATGTTACTCTATTAATTATATAACCTATATCCATATCCTCTTCCATCAAATGTGAAAATAAACCATCATTTGTATGTATGAAGGACTACCACCAGGTGAACCGTGATAATTTTTTTTCCATAATCGACTCTCATAGATAGTTGTGATGATGGAATTAATATTTATATATGGTATTCATGAAAAATTTATTATTCAAAAATTTTCATATATTATTTTATTTATTACCTTTCCACTCACTAAAAAATGAGAAGGTCATTCATGTGTACAAGTGGACTACCACCTCCACGAAGCAATGTGATTTTTATTTTTCATCACTGCCTTACACAAATGATATATATAATTATATTTAAATAATTAATATGATATTTATTATATTATGAAAATTTTATAAATATAAAATAATATTTTTCTTCTTTCCATAATGATCTTTAAAAAATAGAAATGTTACTCATTCGTACATATGGCCTACAGTCTCCATGATCGTCATGTTGTTCATTTTTCATAGCCATCATGAATGATTGATTTTAAAAGTATAATTGATGTTTAAAAATGACAATTATTTCGTGATTATTATTCTTTATAGGATTTAAGAATTAAATTTTCTACCATAGTCAACCAACTGACGTCATTTTTGATATATAAGACGAACACAATCAATACTTCTAACGTAAACTTAAATGACGAAAAAATTGTGTATAGAATTGTAAGTGATAAAATAAAAGGAATAATAAATTTTAAAAATTATTTTAACAAGTAATTAATTAAAATGATTTTATTATTCATGAATATGAATAGCCTACATGTCAAGTTAGACTCAACTTAATGGAATTTCTTTTAAAAAATATTTTTTAATGATTTTTTCAACTATTTTTTTTTGCATGTACATATTTTTAAAACTATTTTACTAATATTTAATATTGAAATAAAATATTTATAAATGTAATTTTGTATTCATTTTTAATTTATTTTAATGGTTTTAAAATTTAATCTTTTTAAATGTTTTATTCTAAACTTTTTCACAAAAACAAAATTCTATTTTACCATATACAGTGACAATGAATTTTCTAAAAACTATAACTGTTATTTGATGTCTGGATCCATTATATGATTTCATGTTTTATTCAAACAAAAAAATTCCTTTTTCTAGGTATTTTTAATGAAAATTATTTTAAAAAAAATAAAATTTTATTTTTAAATCTGAAATAGTTTTCCATATTGGTTTAAAAGAGTTTTTCATGGGTTTTAGGATCGAACGTTTCAATATTATGTTGTTTTATTCATGATACGGTCATTGGACATTATTTATATAATGGATGTTCCCAGATAGAATAGGGTGAACCTGATATATCTTATATTATGGGTGCACCTAGATAGAGATATAATTCATTGGGTAGTGATAATGTTCTTCAGAGAATTATATTGGATGTCATGCTTATGGTTATTCCAATTTGTAAGGTTTCTTATAAGGGTTCTATAATGGTTTTATAATGATGATGTCTAAAGGAACATTTATGACTTTTATTTGTCCTAATTATTTTTCAGGTAATTTTTCTAATTTCAAAATTCATGATAGAGATCTTTTTAAAGGAAAAAATATTCCCTATTTGGATAAAAATTGTTGTTTTTAAGAAAAAAAGTTCATAGGTTTTCATTTTTTTACTATAGTGAAGGATTTATTATTTTTAGGTCTCTTAATATGCATATTTTTCTTATCCCAAATTTATAAAAAAATCATAACGTTTAAGGATGGGTAATGAAAAAGAAGAACTCAAGCTAAAATTCCTGATGATTTTTCATGAAATGAAATAACGTTTTATTTTAAAAGTTTTATATTGTGGGAGAAATGGATACTTATTGGAAATTTCCACCTTGCATTAAATTGTTTTTTATTTATAATTTATAAACTTATTCTCTAAAACATTAAACCTAAAATGATCTCTAAATGTAATCGAATGAATTTTTGACTTAAAACTCATGATTATGTAATATTTATGGTCATTTCATTTTAGTTTGTATAATAGGTCGGTTTAGATAAATTTATAGGTTAGGATAATGTATATAAATACCGTTAAGAGATTTTAATATCTGTATATTGTAGAATTTGAAAATTACTAGGTTTCTTCTTCTAAACTATGTTTGTTCATTATATTTTTTTATAGACGAAACATGGCAGTTGTAGTAGGAAGGAATCCAGAGAAAAATATCCTTCCGAGTCAATGGCCTAGAATATTTAGAATTTGAACAGAGAAATGTGTTTTAGTGATAGATCATTTGTCTTAGTATTTAAATAGTGGTGGCATACATGTTAGAGAGAAACCATATTTTCCATAGACAAACAAATTTATAGTTCATCATTTCATGATACATCAGCCTCAATCTTTTGAAGGAATGTCAAATCCAATGGTATTCAAATGATTCATCAATGACATGCAAAATATACTTTAATTCATGGGATGTTCATAAACTAAAATGTTACTTCTTACCATTTATTGTTTTTAAGGTGAAGTTGATCGAGGGTGGATTTTTATTAAGAATACCATAGAGAAATATGATCTTATTTCCCTAGAATATGAAACATTTAAGAATATTTATTTTGTGAAATATTTCTCATAGTTTTTTAAAATATTTTTGGAGAAAAGATTATTAGAATTAAAGAAAAATGATGATGATTTTGGCCCCACATATAAATAGAATTTTACAATGTTGGTCTGGTATATACCCAATTTTATTTGATAAATTGTTAGTAAAATTAATATATTTTACTAATTATTGAAACCATGTTTATGAATATCTTTGGCCACTCAATAATTTAAAATCAATGAGATAGTTATTTGTTTTGTTGAAAAATTTAAGATAGAGACTTTTTAAACTTATGTGACACATGATAAAAATAAGTAATTAGTTGTCAGGATGTAAAGTGATGGTGAAAATCAATCAAACAATTCTGGAGGTGAGAAAAACAAGTTCCAATATTTTGATAGGTATGATAAAAATAACTGTTGAGAATGTATTATAAAATTACAGAAGTGTTACTAATATGGAAAGTTTGTTTATATGGATCATTATTGCAAGGAAGAAAATTATAAACAATCCAACAATAGGGATACAAATAACCATCTAATAATGATATGTTTTAGATAAGATTAGTTGGTTCATTATGTTAACGTTTGTCCGAAGTTATTTATACAGGGTAGAAATCATCATGATCAGAAATAGAATGGCATAGTAAAATCATTTTCTACTACCATGGTTAATTTTGGGATATCAAATAAAGTTGTGAAAGGTTTGTTTCTTATAATTTCTAATTATTCCAATACCATATTTGACTTTGGGCATTCAGATTCCTTCATTTGTAATAAATGTGGAAATAAAATGGGAAAATCACTTTATGAAAATAATATAGAACTTTTTGAGAAATATATAGGTGTAAATATTAAAGAAAATAAGATTTATAGATATATTTTTATTTTTATTAGTTGGATGGTATTTCCTTAAAATCATTTTAAACTTTGCAAACTAGAGTTTCATATTATTTTAGTAATGGATTGTATTTTAGTTTATCATGATAAGATATATTTCAGAGCTAATAATGTTTTATTAAATGGTTCTAAACCATTTATAACTTACCAAGATGATGAGAAATTTATTAGAGATGGTATTAAAGGTTTACAGGATCATAATATTGAAAAGAGAGAATCTATTCAAATAATTGATGTCTCATTAGTGAATGAATTTATGAATTTATTTCTTGATGATTTTCTTGGTGTTATTAATGATCAGTAGGTTGAGATTATTATTTATTTAGTGTCTGATGAGAATCCTATTTAAAATACAACTTATATAATGGATCAAGTAGAAATTTTAGAATTGAAAACACAGTTGTAGGAGTTTCTAGATGAATGTTCCATTCAACTTATCAGTTCACCTTCGGGTGCTCAAATTTGTTTTGTTAAAAATAAAGATTGTTCAATAGGACTATTTATTGATCATCATTCCTTGGATAATATAACTATTAACAAAATATATCACTTTCCTCATATTAATGGTTTGTTTGATAATCTTAGAGGATCATAATAATTTTATACGATTTATATTAGGTTGGAATACCATCAATTGAAAGTGAAATAGGTATATATAAGAACTGGGTTTTAGTATAATGTATGAATCCCTTATTCAGTTTAAATTATTAAATTTCACCTAATGTGAATTCTCTTTAAGTTCATGGAAGTTTTGGGGGTGTCTATAGCTGGTTCAGATCCTGTAACCCAATTTGAAGGGTAAAATAATCCTAGTGTGTAGTTAGTGAAAACTTTTCAGGGCAGGACACACAGTTTAATAGACCATGCGAGGCATGGGTAGAGAACACGATCAGGTCACACGATTAGACCAAACCATGAAAAATTGGGTGCACATCCATGTTACAACCCCTGTAATATTAAAAGGGGTTTTTTCATTGTTTCTGTATGGTTAGTCATACTATGAAAGAAAACCATGCTTGTTCCCCAAGTCTATAGCAGACCGTGCATAGTTTTCATATGGTTTTTTAAAAGGTGTGCATAAACCATAAGAACCTTGTTATTTTAAGAAATTTTATAATTTTAAATTTATATTAATTGTTTTAAAATCCTAAATCAAAACTTTTCCATATATTCACAAAAAAAACTCATTTTGAGATCTTTTTAGATACTATTCTCAGTTTAGAGGTGGTTTCTCCATCTGATTCCTGATTCAAGAATGAAACATCACGTTGGATCCACATTGGTGAGTACACAATTTGTTTTTAGTCATTCTTATTTCTTATAGATATTGGTTATTCTATTTAGTTGAAAGATAATTTTTAATAACATCATGTTCTTCATATGTTCTTTATATCTATCCCGATCTGAGCTGAATTAGGAGTCGATAGTGGATGATCACTCCACTATCGAGCTAAGGTAGGTAGTCTGTACAATTTTCATGTGTTTTGGTGCTATATTTGGATACCTTACATTATGATACCCACTAGAATTCCTGGTTTGGTCCTAAAATTGAATTTTTTAATTTATTTATATGTTATCAGGCCTATTAGGGATTCCCTTAGGTTACATTGTGTTGCATTTGTTGTCGTTTCTCAAACCGTGGCCACCCATGGTGTGTGTCTTGTGAAATTTAACTTATTATGACTTGGTTGAACCACCCAAGGGGTTTTTTTCATGATTTAAAATATTTTGGAAGCCCAATTATAAATAAGTGGAATTCAATAGTTTTTTTGGAGATTTCTTGCCTCCTTGACTTATACTATTTTGATATACCATGATTGAAATGGTTAAATGGTTAAATGGATTAAATAGATTTTCTAAAATGTGTGGGTATACTCATTTTGTTGATTATTAATTTCATGTATGGTTTGAATGGAATATATTAATTAGGAATAATGAGGGTGTATACTCATTGGTTTCCTCGAGTTGAATTGGGTGTTATGGGTGGAAATACTCAGTAGATGGAATTGATGGTGAATGGTTGTGTGAGTAGTTATACTCATGTAGTTTGAAATGGTTAATCGTATCAAATAGGAAAATATTCTTTATATTCCTTGGATATTATTCCTTGGGTCATGACGTGGTAGTGGATGCCTTGGATGGAGTATGATCCTTGCATTTTTATTGAGTGGGATGCCATGGGATTTTCTAACCCTTAGATCTGGCATGCTTGAAATCATGAAGGATATGTCTGATATGACATGATCATAGGACTCTAACTAGTTCCTAACCTAGTTTCCATTGAGATGCTATTGGTAATCGATGAGGATTCGGTGGTCCTTAACACCTTTGATTCGGACCTTCATGTCACGACCAATCCCCCGGGGCCTGTGCCGGGACTACCCCAAGCCCGCTTTCCATAGGCCAGGGGTGGGTGACTAACACCAGAAAGGCATATCCCTAAAACCGAGAAGGCATTGCCTTTTAACCTGCAAACTCACACAATCCAAGAACACATCAAGATACAAGAACAAAGTAAACTATATAGTAAATAGGGTGAGTACAGTAAGTAAAGGGGGCCGGAATACAAGCCCAACTAGAAAGTACAAGTAAAACTGAAAACAGCTCTTGTGAACACCTACAAAGGATCCAACCTGAATGGTAGCTACAGCTCTCGAATGATCAATTCTGAGATACGTACTGTCTAATGGTCTACCTATGATCAGCCTCCAGTCCTGGTACCCTCAGCCTCGATCAATGTTGTCTGTCATCTGCACAAGACACAGCAAGGTGCCGGCATATCTAGTGCAGAGGTGAGTATAACAATTCTCAGTAGGGACCCCAAGATCCCCAAAGGACTCTTAGAATCCCTGAAAGATGAACCAAAAAGCAACACCATGTTCAGAAGCACGAAACCAATAGTCAAACCTACTTAGGTATATGCCCATACATATACCTAAGTTATCAAGTGTACTCATCCCGTTCATGAGGAAATATAAGGCCCAACACTTTAGCCAAAAGCACAATTGTTCCACGAAGGAAAGAATACCATGAAGGTAACACCACAAAGGTAAGTACCACAAAGGTAATTCCACGTAGAAGAATACCACTAAGGTATGACCACACAGAAGTGTACCAAAAAGGTAACACCACACAGAAGAATACCACAAAGTTATCACCACACAGAAGTGTACCACAAAGGTAAAGACTCGTATCACATTGGGTATAACTTATGTACGGAAGTATAGATGATTAGTTGTATTGCTAGATCATCTTACTTCATTGAGAAGCTCTGTTGTTGACCCACACAGGATCGATGGATGACCCACAGAGGATCTGAAGATAACCCACACAGGATCTGGAGATGACTGACACATGATCTGAAGATGACCCACACAGGATCTATAGATGACCCACACAGGATCCGTAGATGACCAACATAGGATCAGTAGATGCTGACCCACATAGGATCTGAAGATGATCCACACAGGATCTGAATATTTTTCAAGTACAGCCAGCCATAGGGTTCCCGAACTATGCATGCTTGAGTCAAGGAGGATCCGCTCCTCAATTCATCTGACAGTACTTTAATTACCACGAAGTCTCATGAATAAGTATCACGAAGTTATGTCACATCAAAAGGGACACAACGTGATTGACGGTGTGTCAATCGGACGCCGGGTCTGTAAGATATTAGTGTTTGCGTTCTGAGGGCCTGGTTGGGTTCGGGTTCGATCAAACCTAGTTGTAATCCAACTTTATCCAAAACTCAAGTGATTATACCAAAAGGACCCTCTCGATCCAAGGTTTCTGGCACCGAATACTATTCATCAAAAGGTCATATTGTTCTCAAGATATGGCCAAAAAGTCATTTATGGGTCTTGATGGGCCCGGGTTCGGCCTGACCTGGTCGGCCTGACCCATCCTAGATGGGCTAGACCATGGCAGGTCTGGCCCGATCGGTGAAGGCCTCTCAACGCGACCCACTGGGCTGGGTATTGTCTACCCGGTTGGGTGAAATCCGCAAGGGTGGGTGCGGTCTGCCGTGGCGGGGCCAGCCCTAGCTGCCACCCGATGGGAGGCACCCCCTCAGATACTCGAATAGCCCAAGGGCCATTCGATTCTGGCCATCCCAGCAGCACCATATGGCGTCGCCTACTGGCATGTGGGATAGCCATAGTGGGTCCTACTTGGCGGGACCCGTCCGGCTGGGGATCAAGCTGGCTCCCCCTTCCAGTGGCGTAGGTGTGCGCCGCAGCTACCTTCACAGTTGGCCAGGTGTTGCCCACCCTCTAGGTGCACCATCGTGGCTCAGAAGCCATGGCCTCCTCCTCTACCGGCAGAGCGGACGCACGTCGCCCCGGTTCCACAAGGCTGGTCGCCACCTATACCCTGCCAGCGTCTGTCACTGGCAATGTCGACAGGTCCGCTCAACCTGTCGATCCACCCATAAAGAAAATGACAACAATGAAGTAGTGGAGCGTTCGGGCTGCTTCATTTGTCTCACACCCTATGTGTTAAATCGATAGCAGGCGGTTCATAGATGGAAAACAATGATTCATCATGGAGAAAAAAATTAACAATTTCCCTACAACGATTGTTCATTGGACATAGTGCAAGGAAGAAGATGAAGACGTTGAAGAAGATGATAGAGTTCGTTGATCCCACAAATTTTATATGATCCAGCCTCGAGCATCGATTCCTCATTCTTGATCTGGAGGTTTGTTCTTCGTTGGAGAAGGTTCCTTGTTGGAGGATGTTCTTCCACCAAACTAGTTTACCACAAATCCCCCCCATGAGAGGTGTGGAGCCAACCCCCCCCCCCCCAAATTAAGTTTAATGACCTCATCAAAGAAACATTTAATTGATGTCATTAATGGGGGGTTTCCAAGTGTCACACCACTTGTAACTGTCCATTTAATGTAGGGAATTAAATTCAAATCCTCCTCGGGTGGTTCCCACCACCGAAATTCAAATGTGAGGTTTCAAGAAATAAAATAAATTATTTTATTTTATTTATTTTCATTCTCCAACGAAAAAATGAAAATACAACATCCACCCTCGACCTACTGCAGTCAAGGATAATTTATCTTTAAGTGAATATCAGTGCTGCGAGTTCAACGGTGTCCTCGGTTTTCAATTCCGATCACTGGTTCAAAAGTTATAAAAAGCCACTCACACATTTACTAAACATACTCGAAAAAAAGTTTATAATTTCATTCCAGGAATATCGGGCCTCGGAATCATGCACCGCTAATTTTCAAAAACTCTTAATAAATCCATACTATTAAAAAATTACATGTAAAATATGGGTCTTTACATTCTCCCCACCTTAGGGCTTTGCATCCGCAAAAGCCACAACATAAACTACGGAAACAAGTGGGGGTACTGAGTATGAATCTGAGCCTCCCACTCCCATATTCTCTCCTAGAGGTTCTCATGCTACCAAAATATGTGTACCAGAGGTATTGATCTCCCATGAAGGACTCTCTCCCATTGATCCTCAATCTCCACTGGAACCTTTGAGAACATCACCCCATCGCCGATGTACAGCTATCCCCAGTCAATGATGTGCAAAATATCATATACGTATCTCCTCGGATGGGATACGTGGAAAACGTCATGCACCCGGTGTAAATAAGGGGGGAGATATAGGGGGTACTCTACCTCGTTAACTCTACTGAGGACCTAGAAGGGTCCGATGAACCTTGGAGATAACTTTTCCTCCCAACCAAATCTCTTCAAACCTCATCGAGGTGAGACCCGTAAAAAGTCATGGTCACCATCCTCAAACTCAAGAGGTCTCTGTCTCGTATCAAGATAAGACCTCTGCTTTCTCTATGTAGTCTTCATCCACTCCTAGATGATCTGCACCTTCTCCATGGTAGCATATACCATCTCTAATCCCATGAGTGTTGACTCCCCAGGGTCAGTCCGACACAGAGGTGATCTATAAGTCCGACCATAAAAAGCCTCGAATGGTTCCATACCGATGGTGGAGTGATAGTTGTTGTTGTAAAAGAACTCCACCAAGGGAATGTGGTCCTCCCAGATACGGCTGAAATCAAGGATGCAAGCACACAACATGCCCTCAAGGGTCTAAATGGTCTACTCTATCTGACCATCTATCTGAGGATGATAGGCGGTGCACAATCGAATTTGAGTCCTAAATGCATCCTGCAACCCCTTACAGAGCCGAGATGTAAAACATGCATCACGATTGGAGATAACCATTGAAGGCACTCCATGAATTCATAAAATATCTTGCATGTAGAGGTGTCCCAATCCATCTACTAAACCCTACTCTCTGATAGGTAAGAAGTGGGCTGACTTTGTGAGTCGGTCCATGATCACCCAGATGGAATCATGTCCCTTAGATGTATATAGAAGTCCTATCAAAAAGTCCTTGGAAATTCCATACCACTTCCACTCTGGCACATCTAGTGGCTGAAATAAGCCTACTGGAACCTGATGTTTTACCTTCACTTGCTGACAAGTGAGGCACCGAGGGACAAACTCTAATACTGCTTTCTTCATTCCCGAATAATAGTGTTGTTTCCAGAGGTCCCGGTATATCTTCATCACCCCTAGATGTACCTATAAAGGGGATGTATGGAACTCCCTCAACACTTCCTCATGAAGTTCCACTGGTACCATATTACGTCCCCTAAAATGGATGACGTACTACCCACTTTCAAGAAATCTATCAGGTACCTATCCTGTGGATATCTGAGCACGTCGAGCCTCACAGTCAGTGTCCCCAAGCTGCGCCTCCCCGACTCGCTGAAAAAGTGAGGGAGTGATTGTGAGAGATTGAAGATAAACTGCTCCATCTCGATCCATGTAGGATATCCGTAAAGTAGGTATCTACTTCATCACCTCACTGAGAAAATGTAAACCAGATCTCTTGTTGAGTGCATCTGCTACTACACTCCCCTTCCCATGAGTATAGACTATATCGAAGTCATAGTCCTGTAGAATCTCAATCCAACGCCATTGTCTCAGGTTCAGGTCCTTATAAGAGAAGATATACCTGAGACTTTTGTGATCAGAGTATTTTATAAAATGTTCTCCCATCAAGTAATGTCACCACATCTTCAGGGATAAGACCACTACTGCTAACTCTAGGTAATGTGTAGCATAGTTCTTCTCATGTTGTCAAAGCTATCAAGAACCATATGCGAACACTGATCACTCTTGAATCAGGACATGTCCTAGCTGGGTCCCTGACATGTAACAGTAGACTACGTACCTAATTTCCTCCTCTAGTATCCTCAAGATAGGGGCACTCGTCAGTCTCTGCCTCAGCTCTTGGAAACTCCACTGGAATTTCTCTGACCACGTGAAGGGTTTCTCCTTCTTCATCAAAGCTGATAAGGATGTCCCAGCTCTTGAAAAGTCAGGAACAAACCTACGGTAGTAACCGGCCAAATCCAAGAAACTTCGCACCTCTATCACACTCCTGGGTGGCTCCCAATCAAGAACATCCTCAATCTTCCCTGGATCCACGACAAATCCAGACTCCAAGATGACGTGTCCCAGGAAGTGAACCTTTAGGATCTAGAAGTGAAACTTTGAGACCTAACCATAAAGATATTGCTCTCAGAGTGTGTCCAGAACTATCTACAGATGATAGGTGTGCTCCTCCTCTATAGCTTAGTATACCAATATTTCATCGATGAAGACTACCAAAAAGTGATCAAGGTATGTCTGGAAGATCCTATTCATGAATCCCATGAACACTTCTGAGGTGTTGGTCACACCGAATGGCATAACCAAAAACTCATAATGGCCATTCCAACATATAAAGGTTGTCTTCTACACATACTTGTCTCGTACACTGACCTGGTGGTAGCCTGATCTGAGGTCCATCTTCGAAAATAATTGTGCTCCCTTCAGCTGATCAAAGAGATCGTAAATCATTGGGAGTAGGTACCTGTTCTTCACGGTAACTTGGTTCAGGATCCGATAGTCCACACAGAGTCTCAAACTCCCATCTGCCTTCTTGGAAATCAAAATAGAGGATGCCCAAGGAGAAACACTGGGCCTAATAAACCCCTTGCTCTACAAGTCCTCCAGCTATACTCGTAGATCTAGATGCTCCACAGTAGCCATCTGATATGCTGGTGTTGATATCAGTGACATCCTGGGGTACAAGTCAATGTAAAAGTCCACATCTCTATATAGAGGTAGACCCAAAACATTATCAAGGAAAACATCACCATACTGGTCCACCACTACAGGATAGCTCGGACTCTCAACATCAATTGTCTCGAGGGTAAGGCTAGCCAACTGAAGTGTGATCGGCTGCACCCTCCTTCAGGTAAGTCCATCTTGTGCTGCAAATATTCCCTTCTCAATGGTGAATAAAAACCTAGTCTCATCCTCACGGACACACCACAATTTGCACCTAATACATTTGATCTGAGCATGGTCTGTAGATAACCAATCCATAGCCAAGATGACATTGTAAGGCATCAACACTACTACTAGAATATCCCAACTGAAGATATCACCTCCTAGAGTAAGCTCACACTGTCAGTACTAGTGTGTAATTGTCTAATCTTCTACAGTAGGAGTTTCTAGCCATAAGGATCGAGCCTATGGCTCCACCGGAATCTATAAGCTCTGAACGAGGGTCGTGGAAATAATGACTGGAACTTGTGTCTATATGTACTAAAACTACAGTGGAGTAGACCTAGATCATACCATGAATCATCTCTGGAGTGTTGTGGTCATAGGCCTCAGCTTCCTGGAGCTGAGCTCATCCATGTCCACCTACTCCCTGTGGTCGGGGTGGACCACCTGAAGGTTGTGGCGGTAAAACCTAAATTCATTTCCCACCACCTAATGCTCGACCATCTCCACTACCAGGTCCTCCTTTTACCTATGGACCTCCACGATCAAATCTAAGCCTCTACCAGGGCGGCCCTTCGACCGTCTTCTTGTCATCTGTATGGCGGTTCGGGCAGTTGCGAGCCATGTGACCCTGCCCACCACACGAGTAACATTATCTGCTCCTCATATGTGATGTTATGTATCTAGAGCCCCGCAAAACCGATCTTGTATCCTGTGGTCATCCACCCTTAGGTCTGTTCATCTTGGACCTCTGCATCATCTGTCTGCTACCAGCTATAGATGACTCTTCTACGTGTCATCTGGTGGTGGGTCTCCATGACGGTGACTGCTCAGAAAGGAAGCTCTCCACTAAGAGTGTGTGCTCTAACACCCCTCCTACATTAGGATACTGAAAAAAATCATCAAAGATCTAATATCCTGTTTGAGCCCCTACTAGAAGGTCTAGGCCCTAAAGAAAGGGTCTTGCACTATGTCAGTGGAGTAGCGTGAGAGGTCGGTGAACCTCGCTAAATACTGAGTCACGGTCATGATGCCCTGCTGCAAGTGGAGAAGCTCTTGTATACGCGCAAAGTGTAAGGTCACTGGGAAGAGATCTACCCTGAAAAGGCTCTCGAAGTCCACCCAGATGAGAGTCACCTCATTGTGAACCTGGATCATCAAGCTCCACCATCTTCCCTGCTGCTTCTTGAAGAAGACTGGAGGCAAGGACCACCATGAGATTAGCTGGTGTCCCTACCAGTCAAAAAACTATAAACATGGCCTCCAGCCAGTCCTCAACCGCCTGGGATCCGTCTCGCCCTAGAACCTTAGTGGTCTCTGGCACTAGAACTTGTGCAACATGCTCAATCAGAATTCACCCTCTACAGCTGGGGCTGGTCGCATAGGCTACCCAATTGGTAGTGGTGGTGCTGGTACACCACCTGATGGCACAACTGCAGAAAGGGGGCCCTGTACCAAATCCTTATCACTTGGTGGGCTATCATCACATAATCTACCTGGAACCCTGGCTGGATATCTGTGTGGAGGCATCCTGAAAATAAATAGGTTATCCACGATCAATAAGTTATACCTAGTCAGCTAACTCCAAGAGATCACAAAGAAAACATTTCGAAACCACACATGCAATCATTGTTTTTATGCACTGAGTCAGAAATCAGAATTCGGGGTCCTATTGTATGGATACATCAACCATCGCACCAACACTGGATTTCCAAAACTAAAAACTATACTCATTATACTTAACTCTATTGCTAAATCAAAAGCTCAGAGTCCAATTTCTTCAGTAGAACTGACTCCTTTGATACCAATTTTTCACAACCCGTCCCTTGGGGACGGTGCTGTGACTACCCCAAGTCTGCCTTTCATAGGCCATGAGCTAGCGACTAGCACCAGAAAGGTATTTCCCTAAAACTGGTAAGCATTTCCTTTTATCCTACAAACTCACACAATCCAAGCATAGAGCAAGATACTAGTACAAATTAAACTATATATTAAATTGGGTGAGTACAGTAAGTAAATGTGGTCGGAATACAAGCCCAACTAGAAAATAAAAGTAAAATTTAAAACATCTCCTATGAACACCCACCAATGATCCTAACTGATGGGTAGGTACAGCTATCAAATGGTCGTCTCTATGATACATCTCGTCTAATGGTCTACCTCCGATCAGCCTCTAGTCTTAGCACCCTCAGCCTGGATCAATGTTGTATATCGTCTGCACAAGTCACAACAAGGTGTGGGCGTAGACCATGTAGGGGTCTGTATAAAAATACTCAGTAGGGACCTTGAGACCCCATAAGGTCTCTCAGAATCCATGAAGGATAAACCATAAAGCAACACCAAGTTAACAAGCATGAAACCAATAGTTAACCCTACTTAGGTATATGCCGATACATATACCTAAGTCATCAAGTGTACCCATCTCGTTCATCAAGAAAGAAAAGGCCCAACTCTCTATCCAAAAGTACAACTACTCCATGAAAGAAATAATTCCATGAAGGTAACACCATGAAGTTATGTACCACAAAGGTAATTCCACACAGAAGAATACCATGAAGGTATCACCACACAGAAGTGTACCACAAAGGTAAAGACTCATGCCACACCAGGTATAACTTAAGTACAGAAGTATATATGATTATCTGTATTGCTAGATCATCTTACTTCATCGAGAATATCTATTTTTAACCCACATAGGATCGATCGATGACCCACATAGGATCTGAAGATGACCCACACAGGATCTGGAGATGACCCACAAAGGATCAGAAGATGACCCACAAAGGATCTGTAGATGACCCACACAGGATCTGTAGATGACCCACACAGGATTGGTAGATGTTGATCCACACAGTATCTAAAGATGATCCACACAGGATCTGAGGTTTCTTCAAGTACGGCCAGCCACAAGGTTCTTGCACTATGCACGCTTGATTCTGGGTGGATCCGCTCCTCAAGCCATCGTACGAAACATCAACTACCACGAAGTCCCATAAAAAGTATCACAAAGATCTTTCACATCAAAAAGGACCCAACATGGCTGATGGAGTGTTAATTAGACATTGGGTCTGTATGTTATTAGTGTATCCATTCTGAGGGCCTGATTGGGTTCGGGTACGATCCAACCTGGTCATACTCCAACTTTATCCAAAACTCAAGTGGAGTATACTAAGAGGACAGTCTCGATCCAATATTTTTGGCACCACATATGGTTCATCAAACGGGCACCCGGTTCTCATGATATGGCCAAAAAGGTGTTCTTGGGTCTAAATGGTCCTGGGTCCAGTCCGACCCGATCCGATTCAACCCAGATTGGTCTGGGTCCAGCTCGGATGGGCTGGACAACAGTGGGCCCGACCCACAGGGCTTCGTTCTTTTCCGACTTGCATAGGGGAAGCCCATCCCACTGGGTGTGGCCCATTTGTAGTGGCTCGCTCGGCGTGGCCCACTCAGTGTGGCCCGCTCAGCTGGGTGCGGTCCGCCCGGCTGGGTGTGGTTTGCCGTGGCAGGGCCCACCCTAGCCACCACCTAAGGAGAGGCACCCCCCAGGATTCCCGAATGACCCAAGGGTCCTTCGGTTATAGCAATCAGAGTGGCGCCACGTGGTGCCGCCTGTTGGCACGTGGGACCCACCGGAACGGGTCCTGCTTTGCGTGATATGGCTGGCTGAGGATCCGGCTGGCTCCCCCTTCCAGCGGCACCGGCGTACGCCACTGCTACCTCTGTGTCTGGCCGGGTTCCAGCCGCCCCCCAGGTACGCTGCTGCGGCTTAGTAGCTGTAGCTTCCTCCTCTACATACGGTGTAGAAGCGCGCCACCCCGCTTCCACGCGGCCAGCCGCCACCCTCTTCTTCCACTATAGACGAGTTGTCGCCGGTGTGCTAGATGATGCATGTACCCTGCCAGTATCGGACACCGGCGATGTGGTCGAGTCTGCTCAACCTGTCGATCCACCCATGAAGAACATGACCAAAATGAAGGAGTGGAGGGTTCGGGCCACTTCGTTTGGCCCGAACCCTCTGCGTTAAATCGATAGTAGGAGCTTCATAGATTGAAAAAAATGATTTGTCAAAAAGAACAAAAATGAACAATTTCCCTACCTCGATCGATCGTTATAGATGGCATGAGGAAGAGGATAAAGAAGTTGAAGAATATTCTAGTGATCGTCACTCCCACAACATGCTTCCGATCTGGCCTCGAGCGTTGGTTCTTCATTCTTGATTCAGAGGTTCGTTCTTCATTGGATAAGGTTCCTTGTTGAAGGATGTTCTTCCACCAAACTGGTTTTCCACAAATCCCCACCACAAGAGGTGAGGAGCCAATCCCCCACCCTAATGAATTTTAATTACTTCATCAATTAAATATTTTATTGATGCCTTTAATGGGGGGTTTCCATGTGTCACACCACTTATAACTAGGCATTTAATATAGGGCATTAAATGCCCAACCTCTTCAGGTGGTTCCCACCACCGTAATTCAAATGTGAGGATTCAAGAAATAAAATAATTTTTTTTCAATTCCCCCACGAAAAACCAAAAACCCAACTTCCACCCTCCACCTACTGCAGTCAAGGTGATGGTATCCTTAAGAAAATATTGGTGCTGCAAGTTCAACGGTGTCCTTGATTATCAATTCTGAGTACCGATTTAGTAGTTACAAAATTCCACTCACGCGTTTACTAAACATACCTGAAAAAAATTTCATAATTTCATTCCAGGCACACCAGGCCTTGGAATCAGGCACTTCTAATTTGCATAGACTCGTAATAACTCCATAAAATTAAAAACAATTACATGGAAAATTCAGGTATTTACAGTTCAAGGTCTGAAACATGATATATGGAATAAATTTGAGAAATATTTAATGTTTGGTAATATAAAAATTTCTTGGATGATATGATTCTTCTAGTTATATAGAAAGGTCATATATTATATGGATCTATGGTTTACATGGAGAGGTTTTGCTGCTTAATCCAATTACACGTCTTTCTTCCTTATGTAAGAGCTTGACCATCTTTTATAGTGAGCCTTGAGAGGCTATGTTAGTATTACAATTTTAGTAGTAACATTCCATGTGAATTTTAACATACTTTTTCTGCTTAATTTTTTACCACCACTCTGTTTAGTTTTTTATATTGCATATCCTAGATTTTATAGACATTTGTGTGGTTTCTTACTAGGATTGTATCTCACACCCATTTCGGGCTACTGTTGGGTACCCAAACAGATTATTTAGATACAAGTAGTGATCTGGGAAAGTGACCATGGATCAGATTTAATTTTATTATTCCATGCTAGGATAAGGGGAGTATGGGTCTGATCTGAGTCTTACGATTCTATTTAGAGATAATGCTTTTTTTCTATTTGGTATTTTGGATACATGTATTTTAATATATTTCTCTATTCATTGTTTTCCATTTTATAGATATGTGACATGTATCATTATCAGTATACATATAACCCTTATTTTGGGATTGTTATTTATTCTAGTTGTGTTTCTATTATATGCATGTTTTATCTACTTCGGTTACTAACTATTTTTTTATACCGCTATATTACACTCTTGTAATGAGGAAATTGTCTCCCCATGGATACATCCAATGACCAAATTGCTAGTTGGAAGCCTTTGTAGTTTGGAGAGATTCAATTAAGGAATTTTGACCCATAGAGCTCGGGGAAAATTTTGTTGGAATCCTTGTCTGGGATGTTACAAAGTGGTATCATATAATTATTTTTTTATTTACAAATTGGAAACAGTTTAAATGGATAGGTAGTAAATGGAATTTTTTACAAAGTTTTTCATGGGTGTAGCTAAACCTCATACAAGAGAAATCGAAATTACCTCAAATTAAATTATTGTTTTCTGTATTTTGAATAGTAAAGATAACATGATTCTACATTTTATAGATGGAATTGATTTATTTTGTTATATTTTTTGTTACAATGGGTTATATTTTGTTAAAACTCAATGATATGAGGGTATTCCATATCATTCCTTATATAGGAACCTTTATAGAAATCATAGGCCATGCATTATTAGATACATGCTATTTTGATAGGTGTTGTGATAGATGTAACTATTGTTGTGATAGATTTTTGTGGAGTTATTAGTGAAATTCACACTATCTTTTAGTTTATAAGGCTAATGGGCCCTTATGAACTAGAAAGTGGTTCACATTTTCATTCAATTATTTAAATTGAATTTGATATATATGGATGATATGGGAACCATAATTTGGTTCATGAGGTGTTATAGGACCTCATGTATTTGAACATGGTGAACTATTGGTTTAACCTCTGGAATGAATGAATGATGGAAATTAAAAGTAAAATGGAAATGAATTTGGTAATTCCTGTGATATTGCAATGGAAACTACTTTTATTATAATAAAGACTTCACCTAGACCCAACTTTTGAGTGGGAAAGAGGTAGTGTTTCTAGTGGTGTTTTAGACTGTTCCTTTTACAGTACTAGCTTCAGGATAAAGTTGTATGGTATGACCTGGTTTTAGGAGGGTTTTGACCTATCCTTCTTTCTTGAAATGTGAACTTTGATATCATTTTTTCTTAACGTGTCTATTTGGAATTTTATTTCCTTTCCACCATGAATAACTTCAGTCGTAGTCCCAGAGGGAGGTGATGACCACTCTCCAGAGATGGTGTCTAGGGCTACTAAAAAATCCTTTTTTAGTACCATCTATGACACCACCTACTTTTCCAGACATGGGTGATGATTCACAGCTTTTTGAGAGATTAAATCACTTCATTAAGACTTATTAGGGAGCACCACAGCTTACCGTGTTTATGGATGATCTAACATGGGTGTTCTAGCAGAATAATCCTCTCACGTTTTGGAGAGATGGAAGTCTATAGGCTACTGAGTTGTGTCTTCGGACTATGCCAATGATATTAGAGAATCATGAGATTCCTATTGATAGGAGGGTAAATCTCTTGATATATAATCTATGTTTGGCATTAATTTTATGGTGGGATGTAATGAACTTGGATGAAAAGCTATGAGATATGGGTTTGGATGATTTCCAAACGTGTTTCTTTGACTATTTATACTATAAGACTCTACAGAAAGAGAATGCTAGTGAATTCATGCTTCTAGATATGGGTATGAGGACATTTATAGATTTATCAATATGCTTTACAATGTTTCATCATTTTCATCATTGTATCATACTGATGAGAAATCGAGGGCAAGGAGATTTGAGTATTGTAGTATTTCGGAATAGTGGTTTATTTTCTTTATGATGGAAGTGTTGTTTGACGCTTCACATGAGAAGAGTACCAGTCATGTTGTAAGTATAGGTAGCTCAGTGGTCTTTCTTCATTGTGGTAGATAGGTCCACATGAAAAATCAAGGCATCCATGACCCATTCGGGTGATAGTATTTCAGAAAGATAGACAATGTATAGTATTTATGTAGAACCTTCCCTCTAGAAGTGAGTGGTAGGTGTGAGATCCAACACCAATTTCAAGAGTAGGTTTATTTTCTCCATTCCAGGTAGGGAATTGGAGTATTTCTGGTTGATCAGGCCATGGTAGGGGTGATCGTGGTCGAGGAATCCATGCACTAGTTAGATCAATACATCAGAGTGGGCCTACTCCAGGATGTGAGGTTATTTCAAAGGGTTGTGTTATAGACTATCTATATTCTGTAGAGCCTTCCCCCAAGGTGTATGGTGTCAGACCTTCTATAGTTAGAGGTACGATCTTAGAAGCCTCTACTATTGCATATTCTCTTTTTGATATAGGTGTATCTCATAGTTTCATATTTTTACCTATAGTGAAAATCCTTTGGATAGTTTTTTTGTCTTATGATAGCATTATGATACTAGAAACTCCATTAGGAATTAGAACAGAGAATTTATCAAAGTTCAACGAGTTCCCCCTTGAGGTTTGTGGGTGTCACTTTGTCTGGGATCATTATATCCTCGAGATGAATGTGTTTGATGTCATACATGGGATGGATTGTTTGGTATCTTATCAAGATTATATTGATTTCTATCGATGGAGAGTGACTCTCACATCACCATAGGGTGAAGTTTATACTCACAGGGGTGAATGGGATGTATAGGCAAGTTGAGCTAGACAAAATCATTATGGGATGGGTGGGAAAACACCCCAGATTGATAGTTTTTATCTAGATTATTAAGGAATTATTTGAAAGGACTTTCCTCTAATGGTTGATTGTATCAAGGATGTGTTTCTAAATTACTTATCTAGTTTACCTCCTAATATATTGGTTTATTTCTCCATTTATATAGTGTTGTCACCTACACCTCTATCTATTCCTCCTAACAGGATGGATTTATGGAGTTGTAGGAGCTCAAGAAAAGATAGATAATTTGGAGGTGAAAGATTTTATTTAACCCAGTACTTCTTTGTGGGGTTCTCTAGTCCTTTTGTGGAAAAAATCAGATGGAACACTTTACCAATAAATAGTTAATCGAAACCTAAACCAGGTGATGGTTAAGAAATGGTATCCCTTTCCATGGATAGATGACCTGTTTGAATAGCTTCGAGGCTCTCAAGTTTTCATGAAAATTAATTTGAGATCTGGATATCATCATGTACGTGTTCAACTTGCACACATACCTCATATAGACTTTTAAAGCAGGTATGGTCTATACGAGTATCTGGTTATGTCATTTGGTCTCAAGAACGCACCACCAGTTTTCATGGTGCTAATGAACCCAGTCTTACATCCTTATCTAGATTCATTTTTAAGTGGTTTTCATGGATGAAATATTGGTTTATTCTCACAATCTTCATGAACATTCCAAACATCATGATATAATTTTTAAGACACTAAGAGAGCATCATGTATATGCTAAGCTTACAGTGCTCCACTTATGAATGGATCATATTCACTTCCTAGGTAACATTATCTCAAAGACCCAAGTATTGGTAGACCCAGAGAATGTTATAGATGTGGTTTCTTTAGAGTATCCCAAAAAATATCTTTAACATACATATTTTCTTGGGGAATGATGGATACTACATGAATTTTATACAAGACTTCTCATGCCTAGAAATGTCATTGATAGGCTTGAATAAGAAGGGTGTAAAGTTTGTCTGGTCATATTTCTATAAGATAGCCTTTCAGGAGATGAAAGTGAGATTGAATTTAGTACAGGTCCTGATACTACAAAATCATGGAAGGAGCTACCCTATGTAATATGATTCATTAGGTATCAGTCTTGGAGTTGTGATGATGCTAGGGGATAGAGTTATGGTGTGCGGGTCTCAGCTGGTGAGTCCACGAGAGAGGAACTACTCAATGCATAATCTCAATTTTGTTACATTCATACAATCTTTTTTTGTTGGAGACATTACTTACTAGGGGACCATTTTTTGGTTTACATAGACTAAAAAATACTCTAATACATTTTTATATAGTGTGATATTAATTTGAGGTAGCAAAGATATGTGGAGTACCTATAATATTTCGACATCGAGCTTGCATACATGCCTGGTAAGGGAAATGTAGTGGAAGATGTACTAAGAAAAAGGACACAAATACAAGTCGTTCATTAGGAAAGAAGTAAGTGGAAACACATGGTAGTGTTCTAAAATATTCACATGGAGGTTCACAATATTTAGGGGAAGACATATCTATCATCCATAGCTACAACCTATACCCTACAGGATAGATTGAGGATGAGGAAGCTATCATATTCATAGGGCATAGTCCAATTGGAGAGTGTGGCGGGTGATGAACCACATCTCGTTGGAAGGTAGGTGAGGATGAGATCTTGTATATCCATGGTCATGTTTGGGTTCTAAGGGACATACATAATGAGTTGATGTGAGAGTTTCATGCCTCTTCTAGGGAAGTGCATCCCACAGTCACCAAGATGTACAATGGATTACATATTCCGTAATAGGGGATGGTATGAAAATGGTGGTAGCTATTTTTTTATATGTTTCAATAATTAGAATGTGAAGGCATAAAGTAAACAATGAGAAATACTTTTATAGTAATTGTCAATTCCTGAGTGAAAATGGGATGATGTTGTGATGGATTACATGACTAGTTTTATGAGGTCTCCTCGAGGTAACAATTATTTGTGGGTTGTTATTGACAGGATTAAAAAAGGATTATTATTTCTTACCGATCAAGGAGACCTTCAATGTGTTTGAGCTTGAGAGGTTTTATTTCCAGGAGATAGTACAACCCCATAGGGTTTCACGCACTATCATTTTAGATATGGATGTCTTCTTTACGTCTCATTTTTAGAATATTTTACAATGGGTACTTAGTACAAAGGTTCTTCTAAGCATAGCATATGACCCAGGAATTTATATCCCATATGAACCTGTGATATAGGTGCTAAAGAACATTCTATGAGCATGCATCCATGATTTCTAGGGCTCTTTCATAGAGCACATTCCCCTGATGGAGTTTTCCTAAAATAATAGTTATCAAGGAACTATACACATGGAATCTTATTAGGATTTGTATTCTATACCATTTCGATCAACCATGTTCTAGATAGAGGCAGGTGAATGAGCTTTACTACGACCGTGTCTCATGTATGAGACTTTTGAGAAGTTTTAGTTGATTCAAAAGTGTATGGATACTAAACAGGCTCAACAGAAATCATATTTCGATCATAGAAGATGATCTATGGTGTTTGAGGTTAGGGATCTTGTTTTCTTACATGTTTCACCAAATATGGGAAACATGATAATTAAGAGATAGTGAATGTTTTCACTGAGATATGTCAGGTCGTTCTTGATTCTAGAGACATTTGTGCTGGTATCCTATCAGTTGTAGTTAACTCAGAGGTATTTAACCATTCCTGATGTCTTCCACATATCCTGGGTATTCTATTATCGCTTGGACTCATCTCATGATTTTCATCCCAATGAGGTTCAGCTTCATTTTTATGCGTCCTTTGAGGATCATCCGATTAATATCGTAGACAGGTGAACAAATTTCTACAAGTCCAATCTATTCCTTTGGTATGGGTGAAATGGAATAATGGTTTTTTATAGGATAATAAATAGGAGTGGGAGGCCTATGAACATTCTAAATGGTCGGAGTTATTCTTAGAAGAATCTTGACTACCCTTGAGAAGGAATTTTGAGGATGAATTTCTCTAAGGGGGAAGATTGTAAGAACCTGGGTTTTCATATGAGGTATGGATCCCTTATTTTTCTATTTAAATTCTTAAATATGGCCTAATGTGAATTCCATTTGAGTACAAAGGTGTTTTTAGTGGTTTCTAGGTCTCTTTCAGAGACTGGAACCCAAGTTGAGAGGTGACATAATCCAAGCACATAATTAGTGAAAACTGTACAGGGAAGGCCAAACAGTTTGATAAATTTCATAGGGATTGGGCAAAGAGTATGAGGAAGAGAAATGATTATACCAACCCGTTTGAAAGGGGTTGCATGACCATGTGGAAAGATATGTATTTTTAATAGAGTTGTTTTTCATGATTTCTGATTCAAGCATAAAACGTCTTGTTGGATCTACATCGGTGAATAAAAAATTCCTTTTTAGTTATTCTTATTCTTATATATATCGGTTACCCAATTTATTTCAAAGATTATTTTCCCTAATTTCATGTTATTTGTATATTCTTTGTATCTCTTACGATTTGAGACAAATCATAAGTTGATACTGGATGAGCACTTCACTACCTAGCTAAGGTGCGTGGTCTATACAATTTTCATGAGTTTTAGTGCTTTATTAGGATACCAGCCATTATACTACCCTTCAAGATTCCCATCATATCCTGGAAATTGAAATTTTAATTGATTTATATGTATTGGTAAATTTTAGGGATTCCATTAGGTTCTGTTGTGTTTTGAAGTTAGTCGTTTCCCGAACTGTGGCCACCCATGGGGTGTGCCTTATGAAACTTACCTCTTTATTCCTTGGTTGAACCAACTGATGGGTGTGATTTAATGAATTCCTAGTTGTAGGAATCCCAATAATAAATAAATGGAACTGAATAGATTTTTTGGTGATGTCTTACCTCTTTTCCTTATACTATTTGGATATTCCATGTCTAAAAAGGTTAAATAGGTCAAATGGATTTAGTATAATTAGTTGGTATACTAATTGGGTTGTTTATTAATTGGTTCAATGGTTTGAATAGAATATGTGAATTAGGAATAATGATTGTGTATACTCATTAGTTTCCTTGAGTTGAATTGGGTGTTATTTATGGAAATACTAATGAGATGGAATTGATGGTGAATGGTTATATGAGTAGGTATACCCACATATTTTGAAATTATTAATGCTATTAAATGAGGAATGATTATTTAGATTCCTTAGATGTTTTTACTTGGATATTGACATGGTAGTGGATTCCATATATTGAGTATGCTCATTGGGTCTTGATTCCTTGGTATGACATGGTCTTTTCTAACCCTAGTATCTGGTATGCTTGGACCCACAAAGGACATGTCTAGTCTGACATGCTCCTAGGACTCCAACCAGTGCCTAACCGAGTTTCCATAGAGATGATCCTGGGACTTGATGAGGATTCCATTGTCCTTGACACATTGGTTATGGCCCTTCATGGTTTAACACTTGGCGTATGGCACGAGGATGAGAAATATGTTATGTTTGGTTATATGAAAAGGTTGTGGATGATATGATTCTTGTTGTTATACATCATGTTTGGGGATTATATGGTTTTTGGTTTATATTGAGAGGTCGTGGTGCTTAATCCTGATATACTTATTATTTACTCATTTAAGATCATGACTATCTTTTTCATGGATCCTTAAGAGGCAATGTTAGTATTATAGTTTTAGTAATTACATGCCATGGGTATCTTTACTTACATTTACTACTTACCAGTTTACCTATACTCATTTTAGTTTTTTATATTGTATAGCCTAGATTGTATAGAACATTGGGAGGTTGGATACTAGGATTTTATCTCACACCCTATTTGGGTACCCGAACAGACTATTTGGATGTAGGTAGTGATTGGGGAAAGCACCCATACTACCAACGTTGATTTCTTTATGGCATGTTTGGAGTATGGGAGAATAGGACCGAGCTGAGGGTCATGATTCTATTCAGAGATAACACTTTTATAAATTTTGGTATCTTGGATACATGTATTGTAATATATTATTGTGTACCTATTTTGGATGTTTTCTTAGACATATTAAAAGTATCATTATCATCATACATATGATCCTTCTTTTGAGATTGTAATTTATTCTATATATGTTTCTATTTTTTATAGGTCTTTTTGGATTCTACTACTGGATGTTATTTCTATATCGCTATGTTACACTCTAGAAATGAGGGAATAGTCTCTCCATGGATACAACCAAGACCCTCACAATTAGTCATCTTCTTTTGGAGTTTGGGAGATGTAATCGAGGCTAGGTGAGCCAATGAGATCAGGGACACTTTTTGTGGAAACTAGGTCAGGGATGTTATAGTGGATATTTTGAAGAGTGTGTTTCAAACTAGATATGGGAATTATGAGTTTATAATTATTGCCTTTTGGTTTTCCGATGCACCGGATATATTTATGTATCATATGAATAGGGGTTTTCATGACTATTTATACATGTGTGTGGTTGTGTTTATTGATGAAATTTTGGAATATTCTAAAATTCAAGAGTAACATGAAATATACCTAAGGATTGTTTTGATTGCATTAAGATAAAAGAAAATTATATGGAAAATTTAGTAAGTGTGAATTTTGGATGAAAATAAATTCATTCACTGGTCATATTTTATCTAAATAAGGAATAACTATTGATCCTGCTAAAAAATTGTAGAATAAAGGAGAAGACTAAAAAATTTCATAGAGATTTTTCATTTTCTTGGATAATTACTTTACTACTAATTGTAATTTAAAAATTTTCCCAATTTTCTGGCTCACTGGATATGTTAACATGAAAATTAGTTTTCATCTAGAAAAAGAATTTTTATGGTTCTTTTCAGGAATAAAGAATAAGATTGTTGAAAGCTCTTGTTTTGGACATGACCTTCGTAAATAGACAATTTTTCATCTACAATGATGCTTATTTTAAGGTAATTGGTTATTTCATGACACAAAATGAACATCCAATTGCTTATGCTTCATTGAAATTGAAACTTCATGAGTTAAATTATCCTCATATTTATCTATAATTATCTACTAATGTTTTTTCTTTAAAAATATAGAGGCATAATTTATATGGATTAAAGTGTGCAATATATATTGATCATAAAATTATTGAAATATTTATTTACCCAAAAAGAGAGTAACAAGAGGAGTAAAATATGTGTGTAAAGGATTAAGGATTATAACTGCACAATTCATTATCATCATGGGAATGTAAACAAAGTGGTTGATGCTTTGATTCATAAAAATAATGCTACATTGTCCATCTAAAGTTTGGAACATGACCCTTTGGTTAATGATTTGATGAATGTTTTCATAGATATTTTTGATACAGAAATCGCCTCTATTTTTTTTATGTGTAAGTGCAATAATCACTATCTGAAATAATTAAGCAATCTAAGGAGGATGATCATGTTTTATAAAAAAAATGTATTATCTTTTAAGGAATGTATGTTTCTTGAATTTAATGCTAACAAGGAAGGTTTTTTAGGATTTTTAAAGAGTTAATTTGTGTCTTGTGTTCCTTAATTGAAGAAAGAATTATTAAGTGAAGTTCATAGTTCCCCATTTTCTATTCATTATGGAAACACTAATATATTCAAATAACTTCAAAAGAATTATTATTAAAATAGAATGAAAAGTGATATTATTGACTTTACCATGAAATGTTTTAATTTTAAAAAGGTTAATGTAGAATGATAATTACTAGAGGTATAATTTAATCCATTTTTAGAGCTATATTTGAAATGGAAAAATATATCAATAGATTTCATGGTGGGATTACCAAATAATTCTTAACGTAACAATGTGATTTGGGTTATTTTTAATCTATTAAATAAATCTATGAATTGTATTAGCATTTTAGATACAATGTATTTGGATCATATTTCGCAACTTTATATCATAGATATTGTCATCTTACATAGAGTTTTTCTCTCTGTTGTATCAGACTATGATCTCAGGTTCACTTCTAATTTTTTTAAAGGATTTCAAAATTCCTTGGGTATTCAATTAAATTTCATTATAGCTTTTCATCCTAGGTTTTATGGGTGGTTTGAGTGGATGAATAAAAACAAGGAAGATATTATTCATTCTTATTTTATGGATTTTTAAGGAATGTTGGATCAGTATATTTTTTTCTTGTAATAATAGTTTTCATTACTATATATAGATATAACCATTTGAGGTATTATATGAAAAGTGGTGTTAGGTGTTATATTTTTTAGATGAAGTATGAGAAACTAAATTTATGGGACCATAGTTGGTAAAAAATGGATTAGAAGGTGAAGATGATTTAGAAGTATATGGGGATAGTTCATGGTGGGAAGAAAAGTAAAGTGGATAACCAGTTAGAGGATCAGTCTTTCAAGGTAGGTGAGCATATCTTTCCCTAAGTATCTCCATGGAAAGGTGTTATGAATTTTGGGAAAAAGGAAAATTTAAGACCATAGTTCATCGGACCATATGAAATATTATAGAAGGTTTGATCATTTTTATATCTAGTGTATTTTTGAAAAAACAATTCCTAGGTACACAATGTTTTTCTTGTTTCAATATTAAATAAATGTGTGATAGATTCATCTCATGTTTTTAGCACTGAGGTAGTTTAGTAGAAGAGAAAAAATTTTATAAGGAATAGTTTATTCAGATTTTTAACCATATAGAGAAAGTGTATTGTAATAAGGTGATTCAAATGGTTAAGGTATTATGGAAAACTATATGGTTGAAGAAGCAACATGGGAATATAAAAATTCTATGAGTGAATGATATCCATAATTTTTTAATAAGTGAATAAACTTATGAGGATGAAATTTATAAAATGTAGAAGGATTTAAAAACCCAGTTAATGATAGAATAAATTATATTCATGTTTATTAATATTGAGGAATTTTATAGTTATAATCATTATAAAAATATTAAGTTATTTTCAAAATCAAAAGGAAAATATTTTTAATTAAACCCTTTTCTTATAAGAATTTATTTAATAGATTAATTTATAAATTATAAACTTTGAATATGAGAAAATTAAATTCATTTTTTAAATAATCATATCAAAATTAAGTTAGGGTTAAATTTTGTCATATTTTAGAAAATATTGATTTTCTATGAGTACTGAAAAATACCAATTTTCAAACAAGTGTCAATTATTTTAAAAATATTAAATGTTTTAAAAATATCATTAAAAATTGTATTTCATTCAATGTAACATAATTATTATTTAATTATAAATATTACAATTAATTAAACTTTACACATATTTATACTATATTTTGGTATGGGTTTATTTTTTGGGTCAAAAACACATTTTTCATAAAATTGTTTAAAATTGCATAATGTTTCTCCATTTTAATTAATTAGAAAACACTAATTAAGAATGATTTAAATAAATATTTTAGATTATATAAATATAAATATGAATTTAAATTAATATAATGATGATTAATAATCATATAATTTATATAAAATCATCTTATTCTTGAAAATAAATTTCTTGAAAATATCTTTCTTCCAATATATACGGGTTTAATTTTAAATTAAAATATTACACTTCACTGAATTGAATTTAGTAAAATGAGTTCCATATTTTGAATAAAAAAATTATTATTATATAATAATTTCAAATTGGTTTTTTTCATAATAAAGAGTTAAAACTATAAAAATATTTTATCAAGGATAAGATAAAACTAGGTTTACTTGGGGTTAAATTAAATAGATAAGAGATAAAATGAACTAAAAACTTGTATAAATTCTATGTAATGGCCATATTTTGACCCTATCTCATCTATTTCAAGTATATTTTTAACTTTAGATCCGCATTCAATGATTATAACCTATATAATAATTTAAGTAAAAAAAATAAAAAAATCCTCATTACATTTAATATCTATAATGATTTTTGATAAGGATAAAAACGAACTATGTTCAGTTCTAAGTATTAATTTTAAAGATAAATGTTTTATTTACCATATAAATTTATTTATAATTTTTAGTATTGTAATAATTTCCTTATGATCTTACACAATGATGACAATATAATTATTTAATTAATAGGAAAACAAAATAAATGATTTAAAGAAAATTAAAAATATTATAAAATGAATGAAAAATTATTTTACATTATTATTTTAGATAATTATAACATTTTATATAGGTTAAAAAATTTGGAATTTTTAAAATATATTTTTTTCATGAAGCATTGAAAGTCAAATTAAATGAATACTATCAAAAATCATCATTAATTATATTTTATAATTAATAATATTTTATTAAATGGTTTAAAAATTAAAATATAATATATTTGGACATGTGATTAGGATATGGTTTAGAATATAAACCATGGTCTAATTATGTGATAATTTTTCTTATATAATAACTATCATTACCCCTAAATATTAATAAACTATTTACCGTAAGTGAAATCTAAAATAGTAAAAGGGAGTAACTGTAGTGTTTAAGGAATAAAATGTTTAAAACATATTTATTTTTTGTGATATAGGTGTATATTGACATTATTTTACCTCCAACAAATTATTTTTGAATTTTCGGAGGCACTTGGATTAACTGTGACTCCCCATTTTTGAATAGTTTGGAAAATTTACAAAAATGCCTCTCATTTACACCGATAGAATGGAACATCATCTCTAATATTATTAACAATTACAAAGCCTTTTGGTTCATAAAATAATAATAAAAATATATTTATTAATTCCATACCCATTTCTTTGGGACTATTTTTATCTAAAATCTAATCTAGAAAGTCTTTAGTATAATCCAAAAGATGTGGTCTGTAGAAGAAGTGTTGTTCTTAACCGAGCATTTTTTTCTTCTTCCACCCCCTTCAAATATTATTCAAAAATGATAATATAATTACACAAGTATCTAAAATATAATGATAATTTAATAGGTTGATTTCATATCCTACACTTATATCCTCTTTCACAAATAGGAAATGAAATTATCATTTGTCTGTACGACAGACTATCGTCTTGTGAACCGATGTTATTAATTTTTCATCGTCGCCTCCCATAGATGGTTATAATTATGAAATTAATGTTTATATATGATGTTAATGACATATTTATAATTAAAAAATATAATATATTATTATATGTCTTACCTTTCAACTCAACAAAAAATGATTATTTTGTACGTGCATACGTGTGGACTACCGGCTCCACGAAGCAATGTGATTCTATTTTCATCACCACATCTCACATATGCTATATATAAGCATATTTAAAGAAATAATATTATAATTATGATATTATTATAATTATTTAAAGGTAAAATAATAACTAACTTTTTTCATAATGATCATTCAAAAATTAAAATGTAACTCATGCTAACGTACGACATATTGTCTCTATGATCGAAACAAAGATCATTTTTTGTTACCATATTTCAATATTTTTTTTAAAAGTATAATTTAGGTATAAAAAAGATAATTATTTAATGATTATTATTCTATAGAAAATTTAATAATGACATATCTTACCATAGTTAACCTACCAAATTCATTTTTGACATATAACTGAATGTTGTCAGAACTTCTGATGTGAACATTAATATTTAACTAATAGTTTATAACATGGTAAGAGATAAAATAAAAGGAATAAAAAACATGAATAAATTTCTTGAAAAATTTAAATAATTAAAATATTTTTAATATTCATGATGTTAAATAACATAATTTGTGATTCAAACTCATGGTAAGGGACTTTATTTTAAAAATCATCCTTTAATGATATATTTTCAAACTCTTTTTATTCCATGTTTGTATTTTTAAAATTATTTTATTGATATTTTTTATTGACATAAAAATATTTATAATGAAAATTTTATGTATATTCTAACTTTATTTAATTATTTTTTTAAATTAATCTTTCAATGTCTTTTATAAGGGACATTTTCAAAAAAAGACAAAAGAAATGTTCAATTTTAACATAAATAATGACAATGACTTTTCCAGATTCCATTAATGTTATTTAAAGTTTGTATTACTTTAAAATATTTAATTTTTAATTCAAATAAAAACCATATTTCTCTTTTTATTTTTATTTTACTATTAAAAATGGTTTTTTAAACGAAAAGGGTATTTTGATATCTAAAAAAGTTTTTATATGGTTCTAAAAGAGTTTTTCATGGGTTTAATGATGAAAATTTGAAAGATTAAAAAGTTTTATTCATGATATAGTCCTTGGAAATTGTTTATATGATGGTTGAACCCGTATAACATTGGGTGACCCTGATATATCTTATATAATGGGTGTTCCTAGATAACTCAGTAATGCATTGGGCATTGATTATGTAATCTAAAGAATTATATATAAAGTCGATCTTACGGTTTTTCCAATTTTAAGGGTTAGTATAAGGTTTATGTAATGGATCTATAAAGATAATATCCCAAGGATCCTACATGAATTTTCTATGTTTTATAATTATTTTTCATGGAAATAATTTAATTTTAAAAGGTAAGATAATAATCTTTTTAAAGGAAAAATGATGCCACTTTTGGGTAAAAATGTATGTTTTTTAGAAAAGTTTTTTCATTGGTTTTTATATTTTTCACTGGACAAATAGATCTCTTCTTTTTAATTCAATTATTGATATTTTTTTGATCATACCACATTTAAAAAAATAACAGGTTTTAAGGATGGTTAAGGGAAAATAAGAATTTAAGTTGAAATTCATGACAATTGTTCCTGAAAATAGTCATGTTTTATTTCAACAGTTTTATATTATAGAGAAAATTAATAATAATTTTAAGTTTACACATCATAATAAATGGGTTTTTATGGATGAGTTATGACAAAATTCTCTTAAAATATTACCTTGAAAAGATTGTCAAATGTAATAGAATGAATTCTTGACTAAAAACTTGATATTGTATAATTTCTAAGGTTTTGTACTTATAAAAAACAATGTATAAAATATTTTATAAAATATATGGGTATGGAAGAAAAATATTCTTTATCAAATTAAAAAAATGGTCTCCCTATAAAACATTCTTTTGGTCTTTTGATTTCTAGATAAGGAGAAAATAATAATAATAATTTAAAACTCTAGAAAAAATATGAGTGGAATAAATATTTTATTTAATATATAAATATCATATAATTAAAGAAATGAAAACATAAACATAAACAACCCTGAATAATGTTGATATTTTGAAATAATCCCTTACCTTAGGTATTTCTTGATTATTAAGTTCTTTTAACATCCTATATAATTAATCTAATTTTATTATAATTCTATAAAAAATTATTCAAAATTTTAATATATAATATTACTCACTTAATACATTTCAACACCCATTTATTAATAACTCCTTATTAAAATTATCATTTCCCAGTGTTAAATTTTTTATTTTTCATGTATGTTTTGTTTTGGTGGTGTTGTTATGAAAATATTTATCATTGTTATATAATCTATAAAATGTTATTGATGATAAAAATATCATATATATTCTTTATATACATTATTAGAATCATTTTTGAAAAATATACAGGAAAATTAATCACATCGCTTCATAGTGATGGTATTCCACATGTACGTATGAGCGATGTTATCTTGTTTTACCAGGAGGAAATGTAAGAACATAAATGATATATTATATTTAAATAATATTATTTATGTAATAATTAATATATATATCATATTATTTAATTTTTATCCATAATTATGACCAACTATAAGTGGTGGTGATGAAAAATGAAATACATCATCTTCACGAGTTAATAGTTCGCACGTACACACAAAATATGTTTCTATTTTTCATTAAATGGATAAGTAAAAGAAAAACGGTTATAACATAAACATAATAAAATTTTATTAAATAGAAGATAGTTATTTTATTATATAAAAATATTTACAATTTTTTTGATAAAGGTAAAAGGGAAAATAAATAGAAAACACCTTATTAAGAACTATACCTCATTCTGAGACAACCTCCATAAGTGTATACCTAAAGGCTAATTAAGATGGTATTATAATCAAAACATGACCAATAGAACATAGGTAGGGATGTTATGAAAGTATTTTGTCAGTTGTTATATTATATAATATCTCTTGAAGTATTTATAATGAATATAGGGGGTTTCCTTTTATAAGTGAGGGTGAGGACAGAATTCAAATTTTTGGAAATATTAAAATATATTAATGTCTTACTCAAGAAAAATCATTCAAAATGAATAATATTAGAAAATTAGATGATATAGGATCTAAATATGACTATAAAATAGTATCTATGGATTTTTTTTATATCATTTTAACCCTTGTATTTTTATTTTATCTACCCTCCCCCTTTAATCAATTGCAACCATAACATTAGTAAAAAAATTAAAAAAATTACAAATCATTAGGACCAAAAAATTATGTTGGCCCAATTAAATTATATTAATCATGATTATTACCAATATTTAACACATTTCATAAAATTAAATTTCTATATTTTATATAAATTAAAATTAAAATATGTTCACAAAATGCAACAATAATCATTTTTAGAAATGTGTATTTTTAAGCATAAAATTAAATTTACTTTCATTCCATGACTATTGAAACTATAAAAGTAATTTTAAAATATTTCAATGGATATAAAATATATATAAATTTAATTAAATATATTAATCAATAGTTATATAGTAAATTTATTATGATAAAGACACATTTAGCACATAAAAACACTTTTAAGAAAAATATGTTTTTAATCCCAAAAATCAAATCATACCAATATAATGTAAAATTATTATTATGTAATTAATTTAATAATATATAGTTAAATTATACACATGTTACTTTATGATCAAAGAAAAAATATAATAATACTTTTAAATTACATTATTCAATGAACTAAATGATATATTTATAAAAAATTGGTATTTTTCACTATTCACTAAAAAATAAATCTTTTTAGAAAATATACCAAAGGTTTTCCCTGATATAATATTTGAATGATTATAACAAATTTAAATTAATTTACTCAAAGAAATCGATAAATAAAATAAATTAATTGTAATTTCTCTGTAAAAAATGCAACAAAAACTATTTTTTAAGAAAACATATTTCTGAAACATAAATGACTTTACCAAATAATAACTACATATTTATTATTAATTAATCAATATAATTTTATTATATAATATATTAATACATATTTTTCAATATTTTTTGATTCCTATATATACCTAAAATTAATGGGCAAGGTTATAATGGTCATTTATAATATATATTAATTCGCTTGAAGCTCGGGGTTTCACATTTTAAAATATTTAGAGCTTATTATTCTTTAAAATTAAATTTTATGGATGTTATATTCTACCCCAAAACCCTAAATAAATTAAAACCTTGTAATTTTTTTTAATTCAAAAATGAAGAGTTCAATATTTTAAAAAATATCTATTAAAAACCCTAATTGTACAAAAAATAATAATAAATCATTTAAAAGGGGAAGAAGGAAATGTAAAGGTCATAAAAATAACACATTATCAGGTTCTTGAATAAGGAGAACATTTATAGTAAGTGAAAACATGTATATGGTGGAGAAAGAATAACATTCAAGGAATAATGGAGTGTGATAAAGAATATGATCATAACAATGTTAATAACCAAAAAAACCATAAATCAGTAAGGTATAAAAGAAAACCATCAATTCATCAGACATAAAGGTAAGAGGATAATTTTTTTATTTAAATATCATTTTCTTAAATTTAAGGGATTATTTTAATATAAATATAATGAATATTAGAAAAAAAAAATTACCTAATTTCATTAAAATTTCTAAGAAATTTTTTTAATTATATATTTTAATTAGTTACCATATTTGATTATAATAATCAATGACTAAGAGTAATTTTTCCTGATTCAAGTATGAAAATATACCTTTAATGGATCATCATATCAAAAAAAATTGTTTGTTTCCTAGATAAAAAATGATTGGAAAAAATTAAGATTATACTCAATGTCAATAAAAAACCTTGTGAAGAAGTAGTATATTAATTCCTAAAAAATCAATAATAACACCCATAAAAAAGATAAAATAATTTAACCATTAAATTATAATACCACTATTTAAAAAATATTATTTTATACTTCATATACTAATTCCTAAATCATAAAATCTAAATAAACCCCCAAAATCATGATTATTTCAAAGATAAACATAATTATAAAAAATATGTTTGTAACTTGGGAATAGTTTTTTAGATTAAGATAAACTGCTTCATATATTTTTAAGATATTATTACTAGGTGTCTTGATTTAAAATTATTTACTCGTAGTAATGATTCAATACCCAAGAAAATTTATATGAGAGTATAAATCTAGAATAAAATAATGAATTATTTTTTTTATCAAAGTAACTATTACACAACTTAAGGTATTTCGAATTTACCTATACCAATTGCCTATGTTTATACATTCACTCTTAGATTTCTCTGACATATATTCTCTTATCTCTCAGGGTATTCAATTTCATATTGTCCCACCTTCTTATAATTGAGACACTATACATTGGTGGCTCTTTTATTTCCCTTACACTCATGTTCCTGATGGAATTCCTCTCCACACGTGAAGTAAAATCCATTTCCCATTAAATGTGTACTAGGGTGTTTATTTCTCATGATTATAATATCTTAGAATTTCCATCCTTCCCTTCATTTTCATCACCTCATTTATTTTTTCTTCATGCTCTTTTATGCTCTTATTCTTGTGATTTCCCTTGAAAATATATGACATGGATAATTAATTCTCTATCCTAGTGAACTTGATACTATATCATTATATGATAAAACAATTGAGTGGATAGTTTTCTTTGTAGGTTTTTCTTATACCTATAAAAGAAATAGTACAGATTACATTTTAGATTATTTGTGTAGTCTATATCATGACTTTGTAATATTGTAAAGCTTTACCCATAATCTGAAAAACTTTTCTCTTCCTTATAAAGTAGATCGATGAAAATTTATTCCATATCATCTTGTTGTTTATGAGAGAAGTATTTTTTAAAGAATGTATCTTTAAAATTATTCCATTCCATTCCCTCTATCATTTCATCCTCTATTTTATTTTGAATCTTGGACCAACATCTATCAGAATCATCCTTTAAAAAATACACAACTAACATAAACTTATACCTTTTATTAATCCTCAAATGAAAAAATATTTTTTCAAGGAACTTGATCCACTTTTCAGTTATAAATGGATTAGAAATTCCATTAACTTTTAATGTTTTATGCCTCATGAGGTGATCCAAAATCAATGAATCAGTTTGTGAAGTAATAATATGTTCCATATGACCAATTTTATTGGTCATAACTTGATTCAACTACTCTAATATAGTCACTATCTTCTCATCTACAACACTAGTCAAATTGACTTTCTCAAAAGTCACAAACCTACATTGATTATAGGTGTTGACACATTTTCCATTCCTTTTATTGGGCTCCATTTCAAAATAATTTCATACACTATATTAGTTCATAAAATTATAAATTATAGTGTATAATTAAAAATATGGATCAATTTATAATATAAATTGAAAATTTATGCATTACTATGCCCAAAATCATAAGCTTAGTATCTTTTGGAATTATTTTAGATCAAAAAATATTTTTAAATCTTTCAAAATGATTTATAAATATTATGTTAATCAACCAAATAATATCCCCCAATAGTTTCTAGAAAGTTGTGTAGCCTTAGTCCCACTCATCATGCACTAGTGATGATCAATTTAGTACCCAATATTCTCCTTTCACAGTTGGTTTTTCATGTCCTGATGGAGTTCACCCTACAAATATTAATCGAACATGATGGAGATAAGGCCTCAAGTGAACTACCCCATAAACTAGATGCTACTGACTAGAAGTGGGGGTCTAAAGGTAGTATAGTGGAGAGACTATGCCTTATGTATTCGTACTAAATGTAACGGAATCATAATGAAAAGTAAGGAAATTGGCAATAGTAAAAACTAAGAAGTAAAAATAAATAGACCAAGGCCAACTAATCTGATCATGCTTAAACATGATAACCCATAAATATAAAGTAGCCAATATAAAACTCATAAAATGTCTGATTAGATAAGACTAAAGAAATAATAAATGAACAAAATACCCAAATCCCATAGGCAACTCGAGTATATGATCGGTCTCAAGCTCCCATATCTATTACTAGTCCATTAAAAGTAACAACAAGAAGCACAATCCATTATCCTAACCTATATCCAAGAGATATACCCTGGTACCTGATGGTATCCCAAACAGGGTGAGAGAAAAACTAAGTAGGACACCACCAATAGTTTCTAATGAAAATATAGACTATGAATATACAATGTAATGGTTTGAAGTTATATAAAAATAATAAAAACCAATTCAACAAAAGGTTCCTCATAGGACCCCCAGCTAGCCATGCCAACTTCAGCCTAAGCTAGAATGTATCTAAGAAAGTCATATTTTATATGTAATATTGTCCTGGGAACCTTGTTATATAACCAAGGATCCAAGTATGAGATAATCATATGGGGTTTAATATCCAGAAAACATGAGCATCCAACTCAAGGAAACATGGAATGCCAAGTACAAAAATACAAATAAATGATCTGGAACACCATGTCCAATAATGAGGAACTCTATATCCATGATTTCAATAAATAATAAGAAATTCATTATCTAAAAAATCAAATATAATAATAATTAATTCCATATACAAAATTTCAATAAATAATAAATAATTCCATTTCTATTAATTTTAATAAATTGATGGTGGATGACCTTGTCCAACATCACTTAACTATTTGTAATTTATAAAATTCAACATGGCTTATGATCTCATCCAAGGAATTATACATCAGAACCCAAATATCACTTATGGAATACTATAATTAACATAAAAACATTATTTAATAATTTAACAAAATCCATGGGAAACATCGGTTCCAATTTTCAATCATCATTATTCACTATATACCATTAGACAATTTCATTTATAAACAATAAGAAAATAATGGGAAACACACATAACATTTTATAATTTGATTCAAAGTAATAAAATCCTTGTCAATTATCATTTCATTTTATACATTTTTTAATTCACAGACAAGTAAAAAATGGTCCATGTGAGAATTAATTCTATTAAAAAAGAATTGATCCACTTTTCTCTTTCCATCATAGTAGTCAAATATAAAGTAGATGATCAAGAACAGGGGGGTTTATCCAACCCACCTTACAATTATTTACATTATATTTATCATTCCACTCAGTAATTAAAAGGATTCTATAATTAAATTATATAAATTTTTCATGGGATAAGTTTAATTTATTTTTATTTAAAAATCCAATTAGTACAAACTAGACACTTAACTTTTTAATAGTCGGTCCAAACACACCAAGTGGTGTGTTGGTAAATTATGCATAGTTTTTTACCTAGTGAATATAACATGACACAAAAAAGGGGTGGTTCATGTTGAGATATCAACCAGGACCAATGTTAATGAGTCTCATAAAGGGTCTAAGTCATAGATTAGATTGATAAATTAAAGAGTTAAACATTTTGTAAGTGACGTACGACAAATTTAGTATGCGGAAGAATGACATGTTTTATAAAGGACAAGGATTTATGGTGAAAAAATTAAAAACACATAACTTATTCTTAAGAATCATCAAATATCCAATATTTTCTCTTTATTTCTATCCTAAATGGGAGAAATTATAAGAACTATATGAACAAACTGAAAATAGGGCTTATTAGCACGTAAGGAAATCATAGTCAATATGGATTAGAAAAAAGATATGGGTGGTAATCAGAGTTATAGACATACCTCTAATCATCCAATGCATACAAAGGTGATAAAATCATGACTATAATTAGGGATATACACCAATGAGAAAAGGAGGAATGATAAGGAGCACAAGGAGTTTGGTTGGTCATGGATGAGGAAGAAATAGGGTAAACCCCCATTTGAGGTTAGAGGAGAAAAGATAATTTTTTCAATTTAATGTGGTTATAGTTATGTAATATGATTAGTAAAACCATACACTAGCCATGTTGGGATTGTATAAAAAGTACCATCCTACTTCATGGTCTCCTCACACGGTTTACAAACCATGTCCCAACTTTGTGGTCCCATTACCCATGCACACCCCTACCCCCTCACGGTTTCATTTCATGATTAGAAAAACTATGTGTCAGTCGTTTTTAATAATATACAACTCTAAAAAATATTAATATCATTATGTACCCTCCATAATGTTTAAAAAAACCATGTGACTATCTAAAATAGGCTTCATGGTTTGGTTACACGGTTAGCCCTATCTATGCACCAAAGGTGTACTCAAGGATATCTCTCCAAAAACTGTGTCTTAAAAACCCAAAGCTCCCAAAACTCATCTAGAATTATAAGAAACCTATTGTAAATTAAATTCATAAAAAAATTATAAAGAGTTAAAACTCTTATAATTATTTTCTAGAACTCAGTTCAAAATTTGTCCCATCCACCAAACAAAACCCTAAATTCCATTGAAAATTTTATCACATCCAAAACATTAGATCTTTCAGCCTCAACAATTAGAAATTATATTTTCAAATAAGATTTTTTAGACAAAAAAATAACAACCCATCCAACTTAGGTTAGAGAATATTGATTAAATATACCTGTTTAATTTCCAAATGCCCAGCATGCTTCCAGTTCTTAAACTGTTAAAACCCAATCTAACACTCATAACCACTACTGAAACCCAGTAAAAATATTAAATGATCTTATCTAACATGATAAATTATCAAATAATCATATCTCCTATAAACTGGCATACAAAACTCCCCAATATATGTTCTATATTTATTTTCTAATTTCGAGTATGGTACTCCAACTTTCGAAATTACCTATTGAAACATGCCTTTAGAAACCCAGATAAATCTTTATCATGGTTATAAACCTACTAAAATGGACAAAATAATATGATACTACCTATAATACCATATTTAGTCTATATTATCAAATACCAATTGACTAAAATTAACTTATTCATGCCATATTTCAATTAAAAATCCATTTCCAACCTTTACACTGCACCCATATCATCTCAAAAGTGTACCTAATTTGATTCCTCATAAACCACATCCTAATACTTGAGGAAACTCAAGTTGAACTACCTTTGGCCGACTACATTTGAAAACTCTCAACTTCAGCATTTAACACAACAAAAAAACCTGATTCCAATATTTTTTATCCCATGGTGTATTGTAATTTGTCTCAGCATCCTCACTAAAGCCAAAACTTGACTTCCAATGAAAGATTCTAGTTGAACCATCACCTATCCAAATACTAATATCATCCCACAACACAAAAATTAACACACAACCAATCCAAAACCCTTGTAAATTCCCAATATAACATGGGCCTCACTCCAGAACTTGGATTCCACCCAAATCAATATTTGAAGCTACATATATTATTTACCAAGAAATCCAGTCGTACATTTTTCTATTTATACAGTGGAATTTGTGCATCAAAATGATCACCACTCAACTGGTCTCCAAGTCCCATGACCCTTTTTACAAGTGGTTAACTCAACAATGACATAAATATAACTCTCCACTTTAATATAATCCTAAGCATCAGACCAATGAAAATAGTTCATTATTAATATAGACTATGCCCCATGTATCATTATACATACTGAATGGTTAGGCTAAAACCCCTCTAATCTTTGAGCACAAATGTAAACATCACCCATCACTCATTCCCTTTTTCTGAGAATGGTTCCCATGTAATTCACTATGTTTTAACTCACAATGGTGGTCCATTCCCTCAAATGGACATCAGTGTACTCCCCACCTTATATCTTACTTTATATCACTCCTCAAGAACCACTCCCTAGGATTCCTCCCATTTCACCATAAAATTTATTTATCTATCTCGGAGTATAGTCGATGCACTATAAATGCACTTAGGATAATGTCAAGATATTGGGAATGATCACCTATAAACTATAAGTACATTGAAATTCCAATGATAGGTGCATATCGCTCTCCTCTATCCATGCTCACATCAAAATAGGATCTACATTCCTTTAATCAACCCTCGACACCACGTCTCCTAGCAAATTGTGTTAAGGTACACTCACAGGTCAACAATATCACATTAATAGGTTCATTTATAAAATATCCCTTATCAAGATCACTTCTTTTAATTACCCAAATATCTTGGTCATTATGCCGACATGCATCATATTTGAAATCATCAATCCTTAGAAAGTACTCATCCACTTACTGATGTTCTATATCAAGTAGTTACCATGCTCATCCAGCACAAACTAAAATCTCCACACACTATGGGTTTACATCCCATACCACCCTATTCAAGACCTGGCTCACACTCCCCTGATTCACCTATCAATAAGACCATGTTAACCATAATACACATCATTTTAGTCTTAATATGTAAGGATATCCCTTGTAACTCCTCTTCACAATTAAGAACCTTATATATAACACCACAAGAAATTAATATATTTTTATGTTAGAATAAATATTATTTTTCTCTCTTTATACACAAAATAATGTTATTCTTATGCTATACACCACACTGAGGTAACTTGCGTCACAAAAAATACTGGGTTTTACTACCGTTTAATGCCGCAACAATTTTAAAACTATATATTAGAAAATTAATAAATTTTATTTGATAAAATAAACATTATTTTTTAATTCTGAAAGTCAAAATTGTCTGAGGGGGAATTTTTTTATTTTTCTAAGAAGATTAATTTTTTATGAATAGTAAAAAATACTACATTTTAGTTAAAAACGTCTTTTTTGTTTAAATAATTAATAATGTTAAATTATATCTTAAATAATTTTTAAAATAAAAATAGATGAATTATTCATATACTTATCTAATTAATTTCAGTTTAATCATTTTTATAATAGAATTAGATTTAAAATCTTACTGAACTTTTGAATGTTTCTATATAAAAAAACATGCTTTATCGCCACGTGTGCGGGATTATCATTAATCAAAGTTTTCCCACTTTTTTTATTTGGATTTTGAAAAATGGACATACACAGTTGTAATAATTAAAATATTTTAGGTCTAATAAGATAAACTTAATTTTTGACCAAATAGATTAGTGAAACTGATTAAAATTAAATATAATGATTAAGGTAAGATAAGCTTAATAAGGGACTAAATCTTAATCATAAGGACCAAAATGACCTGTACACTTTTCCAAAATTCATTTTCTACCAATAATTAGACCATATCCCCACCACCCCCTGGTGGTCCGCGCTAGGCTCTAAGAGCTGGAGAACATGGGTGAGGATAGTTGCAGGAAATAGAGGCCTTTAAAATGATATCTCCATGGATGAATATAGGTACACCTTATGTCCTTTATACTTTCCATAGTAGCAATTGTTAGACAGTTTTGTGGGTACTCTTTTATTTCCACTTCTTACTTGAGGTTTAACCAGGGTAATGCAGGCCTTCAATAGAACCTTGTGTTGGTATTTATAATATAGGGGCTAGTAATACCCAGTGTGTGTTTGGGAAACCCTTTATTTCCTATTAGTACCCTTTTTTCTTGGTTTCATCTTTGTAAGTGACACACTTGAAAAATATGTGGTGCAGTTTAACATAGTTTTGAACTCATGAGGAAGGGGGATTATTTCCCCACCAAGATTAACTTTTATGAGGCAACTAAAACCATGCAGTCAAGTTAGTGTTGCCTAAGTGGATAGTATTAATGTTTAGTGTACAAGTTCCTTGTACTCGTGTGTTCAGGGTGAGGTAATGCAATGGAGTGTCGGGTATTGCCATCGGATTTTCTATACTTAACCCCTTTATCTTAGCATCCCTATGAGAGGGAGATCCTTATTAGAATCATTTCTTAGTGGTATAGTTAGTCCCTATAATGTTTCTATAGTGTGTATTAGTTTCCTACCATCCATACTCATCTAGGATGTCACTATCGAGTGTGTAAGTGTTTCTATTTGGGCGAGATATGTTATAGTTTTGGGGTTTGTAGATGAAGGGTCTGGTAAGACCCAGTTTTTACTTTTGGGTATCCCAGTATAATTTGTGAATACCCTCACATGTTCAGCCTCAAACTTGAATGAGAAATGCTTGAGGAGGTTGTTGTATATTCCATCCAGGGGTAGATTTGAGTGGTGGGGTTACATTAGTATCTACGTCAGGTTAGTGAGGTGGCGTACCACTATACCCCATGACTGTAGATGTACCATGGTGCTTAGTGATTTCCCACCTATTCCAACTAAGGATACATTTACCCATTGGTTGTACAGTGTTGGCCTATTATAAGTTGGACATGAGAGTGAATTGATCTTGGTAGTTCCTCTGTGTGCATTCTTTTAAGCAGCATGATAATCCTTGGTGAGATCCCTAGCATGGGAGTCCAATGGGGGGATCAGCTTCTTACCTTTTTCTTAGGATTTCACTTTTCAGGGACAAAAATCCATAAGGTGGGGAGAATATAATGACTCGGTTTTTGACCCATAATAATTCAAAATATTACATAGAATATTTCTAAAGTCAGGCACTAAGTCAACGTGGGAAGTTAGAGGATAGGGAGCCTCAGTGAGGTGATATTAAATATATTAAATATATTTTGTCATGCGTGAGAAATTTTTCTTATAATGTAAATAACTCCTGTATAGAGTCTCTGATTAGATTTATGAGACTGAATTTGAGTTCAAAATTTCATGTTTACCTTACGTTCAACCTAAGGTCATTCGCATCAAGAGTTTCGATTAGTGGAATTTTAGTAACTTGGTGTTTAAAGGGGAATTAATTGGTTTAAATTAATTAAAACCAATTCCTTCCCCCAACCCTAAGGAGCATGACACACCAAATTTAGAGAACGTCTACTCTCCTCCCCTCTCCTCCCCTCTCATCCTCTCTTTGGCCAATGGATGGAAACAAGCCATATCGATGAATCAAGGTTATTTTGATCTATCTTCTTGATGAATATCGTAAAAAAATTGAGGATCAGCATGATCTGGGAATCATTGTACATCCAAAGCTTTGGCATATATCTATCAAGGTATGTGGATTTGAGTTTTGGACTCAATCCCATTCATTATCCATGATTTTAATGTTTTAGTGCCCAAATACAATTTTTATTGATCCCTTCTAGGTAGATCTGTGTGTTTTGGGGAAGAAAGAGATCAATCATGGCATTTTGTAGGTAATTACCACCTAGAATTACCATCTACATAACATATAGTTTAGTGACACATTCCATTTATCCCTTCCTATTTGGGTAAGATGAACTTTGGGGACTACACATTGTATATTGAGGTTACATGCCATATAGTTCCCTAATCCCTGTGACCATGGGGAATGGATTAGGTTAGCAGTGTAAAACTACATGGTTGTGTACTAACACATGACCAAGGTACACAAACACGGGTTCTAATACACATATATGGAAAAACTACATGGGAATGTGTTCATTTAACCTGAACATGTCATGTAGCATGGGATACATGGAATATAAGGGACATGGTTGGCCTATCCGTGTAGAAGAGAAACATGGAAAGAGGATGGGTGAAGAGGGACATGGTGTGCACCACCTTTATACACCATGTGCCATTACATGGGTTGGAAAACCGTGTAGATAGGATACACAACTAGGTTCTTGAGTAGGCTCACATGTCATGTGTTCCCCAGTGCACGTTGTGTACTCCTATAAGATCCTCCTGAGATCTTCTTCCTTCTGTATCTCATTCTCTGAGAATCATATTCATGCTTTTTAATAGCTTATACTAAGTGGTCTTTCACAATGAATGCAATGGGGGACACCTTTATGGATTATGAGGTATGAGGTGGAGAAAATCGAGCAAGATGCTTGTGAAGCTATGTTAAGCCGATGTTGGAGATTTGTGTGGTTCATAAAGAGAGACAAAGGGAATAGTACTCCTCTATATCTTTAGGGTTCTGGTTTCCATTTCCTCTCTACTTAGGTAGATATGGGACTCCCCATGTAATGGGTGTAGGTTTGTTACCTTTGGGTAGTTTCTTCTAGGGTTTTTACTCCCCTAATGGATTAGGGTTCGGGTTCCTCGTGATTTTCATAAAGTTTGACAGAGATCCCCTACTGGGTTAGGGCATGGGCCCTCCATTCTCATTGGAAGGTATATTAGGTACTCCCCTATCATACTATGGTGTGGGTCCTCTATCTATGTAGTTGGTACTCCCCTATTATACCAGGGCATCGGTCCTCCATATATGATTTATAGATAGAGTGGGTACTCCCATACCATGATAGGGTGTGGGTCCTATATCCTAGTAGTCAGTACTCCCCTATCGTTCTAGGGTACGGGTCCTCCATACATGTGGTTCCGATAGAGTTAGTACTCTTTTATCTCTATAGGGAGTGGTTCCCCTAGCCTATGGTCGGTACTCCCCAATCATATTAGGGTGAGGGTACTCCATAGTGAATGAGATAGTAGATTCAGTACTCCCATGTCATTCTAGGGTGCGGGTCCCCTAGATACAGAGTGGTACTCCCCTATTAGGTTAGGGTGTGTGTACTCGATCTATGAATTTTTACTCCCCTATTGTATTAGGGTGTGGGTCCTCCATTCTCTATGGGGTACTCCCCTATCATTACAGGGAACAGGTCCTCAATTATGGAGTAGTACTCACCCATCTTCAAGTATCAGCAGGTAGTGGGTCCTCTATTAGAGTTGGAACTCCATCAGTTGTGGGATACAGTTACATAGATTGGGACCCACAACTTGATATTAACGATACCTACTTAGGATTCAGTGCTCCATCAACAGACTGAGGTGTAGACCACTCTATATAAGAGTGATAGAGGTTTGGCAGGTTAGTTAGGAGAAGTAATCCATCGACTACAAGGTAGTGGTGAGGTGTGGGTCCCTCTATTCTCTCTTGTTAGAGATCATACATGTGGTGCATAATCTAGAGTAGTTCTCCCTCAAATTTTTGTATTGGTGATGGGTGGGCCTCTTCACTTGTGTTTCCTTAGCTTGTGTTGGTCACAAGGTAACACTAACAGGACCTATGGTACTGGGAAATAGAGTTGGACCTATTAAGATGTTTTTGATGGAAAATTTTCTCTCAGAAATACCATTTAGAATGGTGGGTTTATTCCTGATGGATTTTATCTCTCATATGGGTTCCATCTAGGGTAGATAAGCTTGTGGAGTGTGTTCTTTTGGTTTTATGTGTTAACTTTAGAGCCTCAAGTGGAAATCATATTTTTGGCTATGATGTTGAAACATCATGAGACCTAGAGTCTGATATGAGTATATCTGGGAGATTTCTAGGATTTATTATAGTGTTTTTACATGTCGGGTTTGACACCCCTTGTAGAATGAGCTGACATGTCATGTATAGTTGAGGATGGTTCAAGATGGAGTTTCTCTCTCAATTGGGTATTCCCTCTAGCTAAGTCAAGTAGACTGTTGTCTTTTAGTTTCTCCATTTTTCTTTTGGGGTTTTTTGGGGTTCCTACATAGTATCTTAATAATCACCCATGCACAGAACTTTCTTACACATGTTTTGTGTTTTGTGCAGACCATAGGCCTTTCAACAGAGTCCATAAAGGACCCTAAGCAAGCGGAGATTAGTGAGCTTGACGGATCGAGGTGTTTAACAGAGCTAGACTATGGAGTTTTCTAGTAGTTTCAGTTGATATAAATCCTCTCCTTCTAAGTATGTTGGATGATTTTACAATTTTCTGTGGTGGGTGTTGTTTTTCCCTTATTTTTCTTTCAATACTTCTATCATTCCCTAGTTTTGGGATATAAATGTATGCATGCATTGGATAATTATTGGTTTTTATATTTCATTATTTTGTAATCTTGGAGATGTTTTCATGTGTATAGGTACATAGGAAATGCCTCCCAAGTAAGTGATATGCCTACTCGGCACTAGTCGCCAGCCCCTAGCCTATTGGAGGTGGGCTTGGGGAGTTGTGGTCTGGGCCCTGTCGGGTTGGTTCATGACATTAGCATTATACTTTTATATAAGCTATATTCATTCTTAAATATTCATTTTTTATATAAAAAAATGTTTCATAAACATTGATTTTATTCTTAGATCATTATAATGTCATAAAAGTGATAGTTTTTGTAAAATTGGTATTTTCACTATTCACTCATAATTTAACCTTTTTATAAAAATATAAAATATTCATCTAAAGGCTATTATGACATAATTATTTTAAAATTAAGAACCATTTTTTAAAATAAAATTTTAAAAAGTGGTATAAATTTATAATATTCATACATAAAATGCAATAAAACCAATTTTTGAAGAAATTGTATTTTTAATGCATAAAATGAATTTATTTTCATTACATGCCTAACAAACATAATTAAATGAATTTAAATTAATTAAATTTGATATATAATATATTTATTTCAATAAAATAATTTTTAAATAGTAATCAAAGGACATTGGACACATAAATATAGCTTTATGAAAATTATATATTTATCTTAAAAATATTTTCTTTATTTTAAAACAATTGATTATAAATGTGTCATTAATTACTAATTTTGTTAAGGAATAAATTTATATAGACATTTTATAACATATATTTTCTTATTAATACATTTCAAACCAACATCTAGGTTATAATAGTCATATTTAAATATTATTATTTCATATCTCATTTAAGCTCAGGGTTGAGTGTAGTGTATGCTATCAAAAATAGTGTTCTTTTAATATAAATTAAAATCTCGTGGTCTTACATTCTCCCCACCTTATATAAATTGTGTCCGGAAAATTTTTGTTTTTCTTTTAGAGACTAAATATATCATTATATATTAACAAAATTATATATAGACTTTATCATGAACATTAATTTTTATGTTATGACCAGGTGACTTGTTATGTAAGTACCTTTATAAGAATCATACATTTAAATGATTTTATAAAATGTACCTTGTTAATTAAGGGTTAACTTCCAAATAAGAATCGATTGATTTATATTCAATTTTCTTTAGTTTGAAAAATTCCTTTAACATTGTATTAGAAAAAATATGACAAAATTTACTTAATTGATTTCTTATCATTCTATAAGCATGGTGTCAACCTTTGATGTGTATCATCATGCTCATGATGAATTTTTTATTCCTTAAGTGAAAAAATATACTTTTTATTTAATATAAGATCCCAAAAAAGATGAAAATTTATTCCTCCTATCTTTAACTGAAATGGTTAACACAAATAAAATATTAACCAATATGAATAAACCTTTATAAAAAAAATTAATCTCTAAAATATTAATATTAACAAAATATCAATTTTTAAACTTTTTAAATATTCTAGATTAAATTTGAACCCAAAAATAAAAATGGTTTCATCTTGTATACTTTAAAATTAATATCTTTTTTCCTTTTATCAGTAAAATATGTATATTCCCTAACTACATATTCTAAAATATAATTTTTCTCAAATAAACTATAAAAATTCTGTAAACATCACCAAGGTTCCCATTTTCATATAAAATAATAACCTTAAATGTAATCTATATATTCTTCTATAAATATCTCTAAAAATATAACATTTTCAAAAAAATACCTTTTTAGGGTAATAGATACCATTCAACATATGTTTCCAAAATTCACATTTTATAAATTTATAAACAAATAAATATTATTAGAATAATCCTTGGATGTTTTATCTTAATATTCATATTAAAAATCATTGATAAATACCAAGAAATAATTATCATATTTTCTATTATTTAAGCATAATTACCTTGAATTTGAATCCTTAAAGGTTATATTCATCTAAGAGGGATATTATTTGACTTCTTATTATCATTGAATGATTAATAGATATTATAATCAATGGTGAAAATATTGAAAAAGAGGGAATTCCTAAAATCAACATTCACACTAACTAAATTTCTCATATAACACTTTTTTGTAACACCCGAGAATTTTATGAGAAATATTTTGTTTTTATGTTATATAAATCATCAAAGGAATCTTTCACTAAACACAACACTAGCTTGGCTTGCTTTACACGCAACAGTGGCCTTCCTCGATAGCTTGCGTCGTACGCAATACCGAGTTTCACTAAACAACGATATGCTATTAAAATATTATTAAAACTAGCCGTTATGAATAGTATTAACTGAATTTTTTATTTTATAACATTTTAATTCAACTTATACATTTTCTATAATGAGGTATAAAATCAAAATCAGTTTTTTTGGATAAAAGAAGTATTTTTCAAAAAATACAGTTTTGCCGCCTTTTGATGGAGCACCCACATTAAATCTAGTTTTTTACATGTTTATAAGTTAAATTTTACAAAATAAAATTCTTCTTTTGAATCATGTTATAAAAATTTACTTTGGATAAATTTTTGATATTTTTCTGATAACTTTAATATTTTGATGAATAGTAAAAATACGCTAATTTTTAATTAAAAACAACTTTTTTCATTGAGATAATTTATATGGATAAATTATAATATTGAATGGTTTAAAAGTATAAATATAATATATTTTTACCATTTAATATAATGTATGTCATTATCATTAATTTCACATTGAATTCATAGGTAAAAACATTTCAATCTTTGGCAATGTTTTAACTTCTAAAACCCGTTTTCTTAACAACGGGATTTATTTTAAATTAATTACTACAACTTATATGTTTTGAATTTTGAAAAATAGATTCCATATTCAGAATCATTGGGTCCAAATTATGTTAATAGGCTACTTTTTATTGTTAGGCATTATGAATAGTAACTACAGTAAATTTTATTTACCATAGTTAAAGGTAAATCGGGTAATTAAGGGTAAATATAAGATTATAAAATTACCCTAACACCTGCCAAAATACTATTGTATGAATAAAAGTCGACCCATATCACCTAAGGGTAGGATTAGATTCATTTAATGTAATTTGTTCCATGAAAATAATTTAATTATTATTAAAACCAAAGAATGTGACAACATGTCACTTTCTTAAATCGTATAAGTATAATAATTTTAATTTAGTGATAAACTTCATGAAACTTTGAAACTGAATAGTCTCCTGAAATCTAATACAATTATATACATCATAGGAATTTATTTATAATTTTTATTTATTAAATAATTATCATTTATTATGACACAATAGTGATGTTGAAATTATTTTATTAATTAAAATAGAAAATAAATGGTTTTAAAAATAATAAAATAAATATTATATGAACTATTTAATATGCTCCACTAATTTTATAGATACATATGACATTTTATGGATCTATTAAAGCTTTTAGTTTGAACATATATTCTGTATATACTTTATTTAAATTCAAATAAATGAATAGTGTCAAAATTGACACTATTGTTATTTTATAAAAATAACATATTATAAAATTGTTTAAAAATAACAAAAATATTTAAATTTTATAAATTAAAATTTCTATGGTCTAAAATTTCATAAAGTGTCAAATTATGGAAAATTCACAACAAATATGTAATTATATATAATAATTTTAAATTTATAATATTATTACCACAAATAAAATTAAATTGATAAATAAGGATAAATCAAGTTGATAATGTTTAAAATAAATTAATAACATGTCTAAATTTTATTGTTTGATGATATTACAACCCTATATCATCTAATATTCATATATGAGTCATTTTGGAAGTTTTTAAGTGGGTTTGGGATTTAATATAAACTAATATTTCTTATATTTCTAAAGGTGCCCCTCTCCTCCCTTATAAAAGGGAACCTCCTCCCTCTCCTCCTCACACCAATTTGAGCCTTAAAACTCGGCCAACCCCTGACACTTTCTCCTCTCCACTTTCCTAGAGACATCCTAGAGGTCTTGTTCTTCTTCAAAGACCAATTTTAGTGCCCTAAAAGGAGGTCTCAAAGAAGCACCTCAAAGAAGAGGTAATGCCCTTTACCAATTCTTTCATCTTTATTTATTCTTCCACTTCTTCTTCTTTAGTTGTTTCATTATGAAGTAATAACATCAGTATCACTCATATACTGATATGTTATTATAATTATGAAAAAACCATATTTCACCATCTATCCATCCTATGGAAAACAAAATCACCGCGCGTGCGTACGTATGGAATACCGTCTCCACGCCGTGGTGTAATCTATTTTCCCCCACCACCTTACATGGATGGGTATAATGGTGTAAATAATAACTATATATTATTTTTGTAAGGTTATATTGATTCTTAAATAGTATACATACACTCCAATACAATTCCACGATCATGGGAACGATATCATCGCTCGTGCGTACGTACGGAATACCGTCTCCACGATGTGATGTGACTCGTTCTACATGATCTTCATTTAATAATGATTATATAAATGAATTGAATGAATTAATATGATATGTATTATACTAATAAAATTCTTGAAATGAGGTATCTATAACCTAAATAGAAGAATAAGAATTTATTCAACAAAACATGCATAAGAACAAAAAGTAATAAACACCCGAATAACAAGTAGTAATGAAATATTACTAATAAGAAGCTAAGAATATGACCATATATGATATCATAAAAATAATTATGATTCTGGAATAAGTCAATAACATAATTTATATCATTATACAGAAGTTTGGGACACTTACGAAGCAAATCAGACCTAAGGTATGGGAAATATCACAATCTCATTTTTATCCGAGATTGTTTATACTTTGGAATTTACTGGGGTGAATTTTATCATCCACATCAATGTTTCCTCAATATGTAATATTTACATCATTCTACAATATTTTATAACCAATTTTACCCTTCGGTGAGTTTTTAGTAAAAGATATGAAAGGAATATTTTGTCATTTTTCGTACGAGGTACTTTTTTTACTTTTTCGACAAAAGTACGAGAAGAATGCTTTCTTTTAACTTATACAGCATGAATGGATTTTTAAAACATTATTTCCAAGAAGCTTCCCTTACAAGTTTTCAATTTTATTTTTAATCAACTTCTTTTAGTTTAGAATTGTATGACATGTTAAGAAAGGAAAAGTGTTTTTGAAGTAGAAAGGATATTTTCCTCAAGAATGGAGTTCAAGCATTTTATCAAAATTATTTTTCATTTAAGATAATAAAGGGTTCTGTTTCTATCCCTATTATTACATTGATTTGATTATGTTGTGATGGAATTATTTTTATGAATTCCTTTATCTTATATGAGTTGTTTTATGATGTCACGATGTTTAAGATTCCCATTTTTATTACATGGGTTATGCTATGATGTATGGTTTGTGATTTTATGTCACACATAAGAATGGTATCATTATGAGATGGGTGGTACCTATATCTCCCTCCAATGCATTGGGTAAAGATTTTATATCTCATGAGATAGACATGGCTGGAACGGAAGGTTATACCGGTTCAGTGAAATAGGACTGAAATGAAGAGTGAACTCGGTTCAGAAATGGACTTTGTCCACTAAGATAGTCTTGGAAATGAGTCTTGACTAATAAGAAATGATTCTCAATGATTATGTGTTTATTCCACAAATTTTCATGTTTTAAGTTATGATTATTGGGATTACATTTCACTACTATGATTTATCCCATGTTATGAAATTATGATCTCTTTTGCAGGTTAAGATTTCTAAAAGTTATGTTCTTATGTATATGATGTGATTGATATTTCTATTGTTTACCCTTACTGAGTATTTGAGATCACCCTTTTGTATGTTTTATTTACCCAAGTCAGGAAGAAGGTTATTAAGTAGGATATTCCAAAAAGGGACTCTAGATATGATGAAATAAATGGGAGGAAAAGTAGATGCTTTATGAACCAGTTGTTTATGCTTTCTAGTTTCTAAAGACACTATACCTATATGGTCCTTTCATGGTTTTGTTATATGTTGTAATAAGAGTGCTTCAATTTTGAATTAATAACAATGTATGTAAGTTATGGGTCGTTATAGTTGGTATCAGAGGAAAGGTATAGTCATCCTTTGGAAACTAGGATGTGAAAGCCTTAGTAAGAACCCTAAGGATAATTTTAAGCATATAACACAATCTTAGTGTTTTAGAAATGACCATGAATAACCTAGGATAAGACCTTAAGTGTGAAATTTTATTCTTTATTATGTGGTTTTCTTATTATAATTAGTGTTTCTCACACTATTCTTCTTGGTTTTAGTCAATGGCTGGAACCCGAAGGAACCGTGTTAATGCGGAATGCGACGGACAATGCAATGATTGTCCCCCTGATCAACCAAACGTTATGGGAGCTGGAATGAAAAATCTTGTAGCCATGCTCACACAACTTTCTCAAGCTATAAATCATGTTGGAATTCTAAACAAGAAAAGGAAGGAGCAAAATTCTGTTGAATCCTTCATGAGGTAGCATCCACCTCCATTCAGCAGGTCTACTGATCCATTAGTGGTTGAACAATGGATCAGTACTACTGAAAAGATATTTTCAGTTCTTCAATGTTCTGAACATGATAAATTCATCCTAGAAGTGTATCGTTTGGAAGGAGATGTTGATCAATGTTTGAATCTTATTAAGAATACGAGGCAAAGAGATTAAATTATGTCCATGGAATGGGACGAGTTCAAGAACTTATTTTTCAATAAGTAATTCCCTCATATTCTCCGAACAAAGATGGAGAAAGAGTTTCTTGAACTCAAGCAAAAGTATGATGAATCTGTTGGTACCTATGAATCAAATTTTACAAGACTTGCAAGGTATGCTTCTGGTATTATTATCCAACCTGAGAGTAAGATCGATCGATTCTTTAGTGGCTTAAAACCAAATCTTCGAAGGGCCTTATCCATAAGGGACTTTAATAGCAATGAGGAAATTGTTCGATGTGCTCTCAAATTTGAGATGGAGATTGGAGTAACCCATCAGTCATATGGGTTTGATAAGAAGAGGAAAATGGAATTCAAAGGAAAATCTAAAAAGCACACTGAAAAGAAGATGAGCTTTCCCTTATGCTCAAAGTGTGGAAAGAAACATGGAGGGAGTTGTCCTAAAGGGACAAGTAAATGTTTCAAATGTGGAAAGGAAGGTCATCGGGCATTTGAATGCCACAATGATGGGAAGAAGATGTCTAATGATGCAAACAAAGGAAGGGACACACAGAATAAACCTACTACACTTCAATGTTTCAAGTTCAAGGAGATGGGGCATTATGCCAATAAATGCCCTAATCCAAGGGTTGTTGATGATGATCGACATCAAAAAAATATTAAGGCTAAAGACAAATGAAAGTCACATAAAATTTCTATCAGCAATGTGGAGTACGATAACGATGTGGTGAAAGGTGAACGTACCATCCACTATAAAGTAGAAAATGTTTTATTTGATTCTGGATCCACCCACTCTTTTATTTCTGAAGATTTTTCTAAAATTATCATCGTATTACCTCAACAATTAGATGTTGAGTTAGCTGTGACAACCCCTAATGGCACAACAGTCGCATCAAAAGTTTATAATTCTTCCCCGATTGAAGTTTGTGGGAAAGTGCTTCCTGCAAATCTTGTGATCCTTCCTATAGTGTAATTTGATGTGATTCTTGGCATGGATTGGTTTTATTTATATGAAGCTCATATCAATTGCCAAAGAAGGGAAGTCACATTTCATATTCCAAATCAATCTATGATCTTCTATCGATGCAAGGATGAACATAACCTTCCAGTGTAAATTTCTTCCATCTTATGGGTCTTGATTCCACTAAATGAGGGTTATTTATATCAAATGGTTGGTGAGAAACTCAAGATTAAGAATATGCATGTTGTATGGGATTTTGATGATGTCTTTCCGGAGGAATTACTGGGTCTTCCACCAAATCATGAAGTTGGGTTTTCAATAGAACTCGTACTGGGTGCTTTGCCTATTTCAAAGACACCTTATAGAATGGCCCCAATTGAGTTGCAGGAATTGAAGAAGCAACTCCAAGAGAATATTGATAAGGGATTAATACGCCCTAGTGCGTCACCTTGGGGAGAACCTGTTCTATTTGTTAAGAAGAAAGATGGATCAATGAGACTCTGCATTGATTATCGAGAACTTAACAAGCTCACTATCAAGAACAAATATCCCCTCCCATGCATTGATGACTTATTTGACCAACTAAACGGAGCTCAATACTTTTCCAAGATTGATCTTCGTTCAGGGTATCATCAATTAAGGGTCAAAAGGGAGGATATACCAAAGATGACTTTCCATACAAGGTATGGACACTATGAATTTATAATGATGCCATTCGGTCTTATTAATTCCTCTGTTATCTTCATAGATCTGATGAATAGAGTCTTTAGAGACTATCTTGATCAATTTGTGGTAGTCTTTATAGACGATATTCTTGTCTATTCAAAGAGCAAGGAAGAACATGAAGATCACTTGAGAATTATATTGAAGACCCTGAGAAAGGAGAAACTTTATGCCAAATTTACCAAGTGTGAATTTTGGATTCAAGAAGTTTCATTTTTGGGTTACATAATCTCAAAAAAGTGGATATCTGTGGATCCAGCAAAAATAGAGGTTATCGAAAGATAGTCGAGACCAACAACAGTAACTGAGATTCGAAGTTTTCTTGGTTTGGCTTGATATTATCGACGTTTCGTGAAAGATTTTTCACGGTTATCTAATCCACTCACCAGGTTGACTCAGAAAAGAGTTAAGATTGTTTGGACGGAGGAATGTGAAGAGAATTTCAAGGAGTTGAAAAGAAGGTTATCCAGTGCACCTATGCTCACACTGCCTTGTAGTGGAGAAAGGTTCGTGATCTACAGTGATGCATCCAAGAAGGGGTTGGGGTGTGTTCTTATGAAAAATGAAATGGTGATAGCTTATGCCTCACGACAGTTGAAAATCCATGAGAAAAATTACCCAACACATGATTTGGATTTAGATGCGGTAATATTTTCATTAAAGATTTGGAGGCATTATCTTTATGGAGAAAGGTGTGACATTTATACTGATCATAAAAGTTTAAAGTATATTTTCACACAAAAGGAGCTGAATATGTGCCAAAGAAGATGGTTGGAACTGATTAAGGATTACGACTACTCAATTCATTACCACCCTGGGAAAGCAAACAAGGTGGAAGATGCATTAAGTCGACAAGACCATGCTAGCTTATCCATGATGAGGATCACATAAGATCCAATATTTATGGATGTACAAAGGATGGATCTTGGAATTTTAATGGAAGGGGGAAAATCGTATCTTTCTCAAATGAATGTTCAACCATCTATACATGTGAAGATTATAGAGGCACAGAAAGAAGATGTAGAGTTACAAAAGAAGGTGAGAAATATTCCTGAATTCAACCTTGATTGTGATGGGATAATAAAGTTCGGGAATCGGGTTTGTGTTCATCCCATCCTATAATTAAATAAGGAGCTGCTGGATGAGGCTCATAGTTCTTAATTCTCTATTCATCCTGGAAGCACGAAGATGTATAGAGACCTAAAAGAGTACTTCTAGTGGGATGGCATGAAAAGAGATGTTGTTGAATATGTCTCTCGATGCTTGGTTTGTCAGCAAGTTAAAGCTGAGAGACATAAGTCTAAGGGGATGTTACAACCATTACCCACACCCGAATGGAAATTGGAAAACATCACTATGGACTTTGTCACAGGACTTCCTAAAACATCCAAAGCTAATAATGTTATCTGGGTCATTTTTTGTCGTCTTACAAAGTCTGCACACTTCATTGCTATTAGAGAGGATTTCTCTCTGGATCAGCTTTCCAGGATATATGTAAAAAAAGTGGTAAGATTACATGGAGTACCACTTTCTATTATATCTGATCGGGATCCGAGATTTACCTCTAAGTTCTGGCGAAGTCTTCAGCATACTCTAGATACAGAGTTGAGTTTCAGCACTGCTTATCATCCTCAGACAGACGGTCAGTTTGAGAGAATAATTCAAACTCTAGAAGATATGTTGAGATCTTGCTCTATGGATTTAAAATGTGGTTGGGATCAACACCTACCTTTGGTGGAATTTTCTTATAATAATAGCTTTCACTCCAGTATTCAGATGGATCCTTATGAATCTCTCTATGGAAAGAAATGCAGGACTCCAACTTGCTGGGATGAAGTTGGGTAAAGAAAGCTATTAGGACCTGATCTTGTTGATGAGATGGCAGAAAAGGTCCGATCTATTCAACAACACATAAGAGCAGCTCAGAGTCGACAGAAAAGTTATGCCGACAACCGAAGAAAAGACCTAGAGTTTGAAGTGGGTGATAAAGTGTTCTTACGAATATCTCCCTGGAAGAGGGTCATGAGATTTGGAAAGAAGGTGAAGTTGAGCCCTAGATGTATCGGTCCTTTCGAAATACTGGATCGTGTTGGAAAGGAAGCTTACCGATTGGCGCTTCCATCGAATCTCTCTCAATTTCACGATGTGTTCCATGTATCTCTCCTCAGAAAGTACATACCTGATCCTTCACATGTACTCAGCTCAGAAGTTGTACCGCTGGAGTAAGATCTTTCTTATGAAGAACAGCCAATAGAGATTCTAGATCATAGTGAAAAAGTCATACAGAACAAGACCACTCACTTGGTGAAAGTTTTATGGAGGAACCACCAACTATAAGAAGCTACATGGGAGCTTGAGGATATGATGAGGGAGAGGTATCCTCATCTGTTTGTTACAAAGTGACGAATTTCGAGGGCGAAATTAATTTTAAGGGGGGTAGAATGTAAAACCCGAGACTTTTATGAGAAATATTTTGTTTTTATGTTATATAAATCATCCAAGGAATCTTTCACTACACACAACACTAGCTTGGCTTGCTTTACACGCAATTGTGGCCTTCCTCGATAGCTTGCGTCGTACGCAATACCAAGTTTCACTAAACAATGATATGCTATTAAAATGTTATTAAAACTAGCCGTTATGAATAGTATTAACTGAATTTTGAATTTTATAACATTTTAATTCAACATATACATTTTCTAGAATGAGGTATAAAAGCAAAATCAGTTTTTTTGGATAAAAGAAGTATTTTTCAAAAAATACAGTTTTGCCGCCTTTTGATGGCGCACCCACATTAAAGCTAGTTTTTGACATGTTTATAAGTTTAATTTGACAAAATAAAATTATTCTTTTGAATCAGGGTATAAAAATTTACTTTGGATAAATTTTTGATATTTTTCTGATAACTTTCATATTTTGATGAATAGTAAAAATACACTAATTTTTAATTAAAAACAACTTTTTTCATTGAGATAATTTATATGGATAAACTATAATATTGAATGGTTTTAAAGTATAAATATAATAGATTTTTAACATTTAATATAATTTATGTCATTAGCATTAATTTCACATTGAATTCATAGGTAAAAACATTTCAATCTTTGGCAATGTTTTAACTTCTAAAACCTGTTTTCTTAACAACGAGATTTATTTTAAATTAATTACTGAAAATTATATGTTTTCAATTTTGAAAAATGGATTCCATATTCAGAATCGGTGGGTCCAAATTATGTTAAAAGGCTACTTTTTATTTTTGGGCATTATGAATAGTAACTACGGTAAATTTTATTTACCATAGTTAAAGGTAAATCGGGTAATTAAGGGTAAATATAAGATTATAAAATTACCCTAACACCTACCAAAATCCTATTGGATGACTAAAAGTCGACCCATATCACCTAAGGGTTGGATTAGATTCATTTAATGGACTTTTTTCCATGAAAATAATTTAATTATTATTAAAACCAAAGAATGTGACAACATGTCACTTTCTTAAATCTTATAAGTATAATAATTTTAATTTAGTGATAAACTTCATGAAACTTTGAAAATTAATAGTCTCCAGAAATATAATACAGTTATATAAATCATAGGAATTTATTTAGAATTTTTAGGGATTAAATAATTATCATTTATTATGACACAATAGTGATGTTGAAATTATTTTATTAATTAAAATATCAAATAAATGGTTTTAAAAATAATAAAATAAATATTATATGAACTATTTAATGTGATACAATAATTTTCTAGATACATATGAAATTTTATGGATCTATTAATTCTTTTATTTTGAACATATATTCTGTATATATTTTATTTAAATTCAAATAAATTAATAGTGTCAAAATTGACACTATTGTTATTTTATAAAAATAACATATTATAAAATTGTTTAAAAATAAAAAAAATATTTAAAATTTATAAATTAAAATTTATATGGTATAAAATTTCATAAAGTATCAAATTATGGAAAATTCACAACACATATGTAATTATTTATAATAATTTAAAATTTAGAATATTATTACCACAAATAAAATTAAATTGATAAATAAGGATAAATCAAGTTGATAATGTTTAAAATAAATTACTAACATGTCTATATTTTATTGGTTGATGTTATTACAACCCTATCTCATCTAATCTTCGGATATGAGTCATTTTTGAAGTTTCTAAGTGGGGTTGGGATTTAATATAAACTAATATTTCTTATATTTCCAAAGGTGCCCCTCTCCTCCCTTATAAAAGGGCACCTCCTCCCTCTCCTCCTCACACAAATTTGAGCCTTCAAGCTCAGCCAACCCCGGCCACATTCTCCTCTCCACTTCCCTAGAGACATCCTAGAGGTCCTGGTCTTCTTCAAATACCAATTTTAGTGCCCTAAAAAGTGGTCTCAAAAAAGCGCCTCAAAGAAGAGGTAATGCTCGTTACCGATTCTTTCATTTTTATTTCTTCTTCCACTTATTCTTATTTAGTTGTTTCATTATGAAGTAATAACATTAGTATCACTCATATACTGATATGTTATTATAATTATGAAACAACCATATTTCACCATCTATCCATCCTACGGAAAACAAAATCACTGCGCGTGCGTACTTACGGAATACCGTCTCCACGCCGTGGTGTAATCTATTTCCCCCCCCCCCACCTTACTTGTATGGGTATAATGGTGTAAATAATAACTATATATGATTATTTTAAGGTGATATTGATTCTTAAATAGTATACATACACTCCAATACAATTCCACGATCATGGGAACGATATCATCGCTCGTGCGTACATACGGAATATCGTCTCCACGATGTGATGCGACTCGTTCTACATGATATTCATTTAATAATGATTATATAAATGAATTGAATGAATTAATATGATATATATTACACTAATAAAATTCTTTAAATGAGGTATCTATAACCTAAAGAGAAGAATAAGAATTTATTCGACAAAACACGCATAAGAACAAAAAGTAATAAACACCCAAATAACAAGTAGAAATGAAATATTACTAATAAGAAGATAAGAATATGACCATATATGATATCATAAAAATACGTATGATTCTGGAATAAGTCAATAACATTATTTAAATCATTATACAGGAGGTTCGTACACTTACGAAGCAAATCGGACCTAAGGTAAGGGAAATATCACAATCTCATTTTTATCCGAGATTGTTTATACTTTGGAATTTACTAGGGTGAATTTTATCATCCACATCCATGTTTCCTCAATATGTAATATTTACATCAATATACAGTATTTTATATCCAATTTTACCCTTCGGTGAGTTTTTAGTAAAGGATATGAAAGGAATCTTTTGTCGTTTTTCATACGAGGTACTTTTTTACTTTTCCGACAAAAGTACGAGAAGAATGTTTTCTTTTAACTTATACGGCATGAATGGATTTTTAAAACATTATTTCCAAGAATATTCCCTTACAAGTTTTCAAGTTTATTTTTAATCAACTTCTTTTAGTTTAGAATTGTATGAAATTTTAAGAAAGGAAAAGTGTTTTTGAAGTAAAAAATGATATTTTCCTCAAGAATAGAGTTCAAGCGTTTTATCAAAATTATTTTCCATCTAAGATAATAAAGGGTTATGTTTATATCCCTATTATTACATTGATTTGATTATGTTGTGATGGAATTATTTTTATGAATTCCTTTATCTTATATGAGTTGTTTTATGATGTCACGATGTTTAAGATTCCCATTTTTATTACATGGGTTATGCTATGATGTATGGTTTGTGATTTTGTGGCACACAAAAGAATGGTATTATTATGAGATGGGTGGGACCTATATCTCCCTCCAATGCATTGGGTAAAGATTTTATATCTCATGAGATAGACATGGCTGGAATGGCAGGTTATACCGGTTCAATGAAACAGGACTGAAATGAGGAGTGAACTCGGTTCAGAAATGGACTTTGTCCACTAAGATAGTCTTGGAAATGAGTCTTGACTAATAAGAAATGATTCTCAATGATTATGTGTTTATGACACAAAGTTTCATGTTTTAATTTATGATTATTGGGATTACATTTCACTACTATGATTTATCCCATGTTATGAAATTATGATCTCTTTTGCAGGTTAAGATTTCCAAAAGTTATATTCTTATGTATATGATGTGATTGATATTTCTTTTGTTTATCATTACTGAGCATTTGAGCTCACCCTTTTGTATGTTTTATTTCCCCAGGTCAGGAAGAAGGTTATTAAGTAGTATATTCCAAAAAGGGACTCTAGATATGATGAAATAAATGGGAGGCAAATTAGATGCTTTATGAACCAGTTGTTTATGCTTTCCAGTTTCAAAAGACACTATACCTATACGGTCCTTTCATGGTTTTGTTATATGTTGTAATAAGTGTGCTTCAATTTTGAAGTAATAACAATGTATGTAAAGTATGGTTCGTTATACTTTTCCAATAAAATATTCAAGAATTATTGTAACGCCCTGACCCTATTTACCTAGATTCGGTGCTTTATTACATAACAGTGGCATGATACATGGAATAATGTCCTAAAATACCGATCAGTTTAGTATTATTGGAAACCAGATACATACATAAGTTCAACATTACAACTTGAGAAGTAATACAACACTAATTTTTCCATTAGAAACATCCAATACTCCTAGATTATGCTAGAAAGTCACTCATAACTAACTTCTTCATATCCTGGGAAAATGAAACATAAGAAGGGGGTGAGATCAAATGCTCAGTAAGGGTAATCAATACAGCCGAAGATAACATAAACATTAGGCATGGTGAATCAATAAAAACACATGCCTTTACAAATAATAAACATGAACACTTTATGGTAGGAATATGAGCTGAGTAAATAATTCCATAATAAGACATAGTCATGGGTATTTTACTAGTCGAATAACCACATGAACCATCATTATTATTTTCATAATGAGGGAATGTATAATGCCGGACATTCTGAAACATCTTTTCAAGGCCTCGGCCAAGACATATAAAAATGATTTAGGCCTCGGCAAAAACCATATATCAAATTGGGAAATGTCTCACCAATTCTATGTCTAATTGTCTCACGAGACCTACCGATGCACCAAGGAGTTATAGCAGGCTTCACCCATCACATACTAATTCCAATAAATTCCTCATATGAAAAGTTTGAAACATAATATAGACATTCGTATTAAAACTAGCATAAAAAAGTCAATAAATTAACCATAAACCATGAATGGTATAAAAATAACACATCCACATTCAAACATATCTCAAAACCTTCAATACAATATGGAATACTTGTATCATAATAAATCAACTTCAAACAAGTTTAAAATCCATCAATGGATGTTGACATAGATGAAATGAATACTATTTGAAAGAAATACCTATTTATATTTTGAAACCATTTAAGAGTCAAATAATTATAAAACAAAACATTTATTTTGAAAATATTTTTATAATATTGTAAGGGAATCTTCAATGATGTTATAACAGTGGAAAATAACCGCACCCACTGTATAAGTTAAAAAAACATTTTTACCTTAATTTTGTCGAAAAGGTCATAAAGTACTTTGTTTGGAAAATGGAAGAAAGATTTCTTTCAAAATATATAAGGTCAAATAAGGGTATAAATGACTTTAAACCATAGTCTTGTAAATAGTAAATATGTTTTTAAATACATATTTAAGAAAACATGGATGTGGATGATAAAGAGGTCATAGAAGATACTTACGTAAAAACAACCTCAGATAATAAAGAGATTGTGAAATTAACCATTACTTTGTACTTTTCCTTGGTCGAGGGTAGTTTAACATCATGTATAATAGTTAAATAATTTTTATTAAATTATAAAATAACTATATACATAAATACGATATCATATATGATCCTCTAATATTGCTTTGTTAATAATATTTCAGTAGTATCATCGTTTCGTGTGTTAACTAATTCATTTTATCTTGGTTATGTAATCCATGTTTTTTACGGATAGGATGTATTTGATTCATATAAAGAATGATATTATGTTCATAAAAATTATTTTTAGTCATCAAATGAAAATTATTATTGAATGGTTACGATGGGGAAATGAATCTCATCACGTTCGTGGAGATGGTAATCCATACATACGCACGAGCAAAAATATCATTATATTAATGGAGAAATCATATGTAATTGGATGGTATATCATATATAAAATATAATTAACATGTCATATTTATTATTTAAATTATTTATACTAATTATTATACTCATCCAAATAATGAAGTGTTTGAATAACAAACTACACCACGACATGGAGACTGTATGTCGTACGTATGCACGTATGGTGACTTTTTCATTTATAGGATGGATAGAATAACGAATATGGTTTTAACATATTTATAATAAAATCAAATTATTTATAAAGTAATGGATTTATTATCTTGGTATGGAAACAACAAAGAAAGAGGAAGTGGAAGAAGAAAATAACTTGAAAGATGTGATGAAATATTTACCTCTTCTTCGGGTTCTTCATTTTGATTTGATAAAAAGGGATCCTTAGGTTGGATTTATGACCAAAGTAAGGCCTATATTATGAATGGAGGATATTTGGGAGGATATTTGGGCAGTGTTTGGCTGATCCAAATGGCTTTCGTGGTGTTATTTTGAGAGAAGTGGAAGTGCCCTTTTATAAGAGAGGTGAGGGTCACTTTAGGAAAAGAATGAAAATTTATTTTATAAGAAAATCATTTTCGGTTTCTAATGGCTCCAAAATGAATTATTTAGAGGCTAAGTTGGGTATGGGTTGAAAACCATTCAACCAATAGTTTTTAGACAGTTTTAGGTCACCATATTAACCTTATCTTTTAGATTTAACACTTTGATAAATAGTTTGGCATTTACCATGTCTCTTTGTATTTTTATATTATATTGTTAATAAACTTACTATAACAAGCCAAGTGAACCCCAAGTGGTTTATTATTAATATATATAACCATATCTAAGTCTTTTTTATGATCTTTAGATTGTTATAAATATTATATTAATTAATAATATAGTATTTTTTTAAAATCTTAATTATGTCAATTTTAACACTATTTAGTATTTGGTTTTTTTTAAAATCATAACAGCATGATTACTTCAAAAAGAAATTATTTAATCAACACTAACATGTCATATTAACCTATAAAATTAGTTTAATTCATCATAAGTCTCAATTTACATTTATTTGGATATTTATAATATCAATTATTTTAACATTCCATTAATAAGGTAATTATTGCATCATCATTGTGTCATAAATAAATTAAATTATTTAATGTATAAAAATTATAAATAAAACACCATTATGTATGAAATATTTTTATATTTCTAATTAATATTTATAGTCGAATTTATATTGTGTTTAACCCTATATAAAAAACTGTTTACTTATTAAACTTTGAATTTAACTCTTTTAACTCTTCTTTAAATAAAATAATAATAAATTTCCTAATCTAATCCAAGTGAATAGAAGGGGATCATATTTTATTCCTAAGGTTTTTTTGTCTAATTACACTTATCCAATAGAATTAATACATGTGTTATGGTAATTATGATATCATTTTTACCCTTAATTACAATATTTACTTTTAACCGTGGTAAATAAAAGTCAAACATTACTATTCACCAAAAAAATATTTTCATCTTATTGAACCACATTTTACTTACCGGTATTAACTGTTTGTCTTGTATTTTTGAAATTCAACTCACAAAAGAAGTAAAATTAAGTTCTATGCAAATTTAAAAATGCTCCTAGGAGGTGGTTAAAAGATGGTAAAAAGTTCAATAAAATTTTTATATATCTACACTTATTATAAAATGACTCCAATGAATTACATTGAACTTATATAGGTATTATGTATCTATTTTGACCTAAAATATATTTAAATAAAATAAATAATTATTTAAATAAAAAGTCAGTTTTAACCAATAACGCAGTGTTTTCACTATTCATCAAAAATTGAATGTTTTCAAAAAATACAAAAAATTCACCCTAAGCCAAGTTCAATATTATTAATTCAAAAATGAAGTCCATTTTGAAAAATAAAACTTATAAAATTTCAAAAAGTGGGTATTACTATCCATAACGGCTAGTTTGATTGGTTGTGGTGTGTTAGAATCTTGAAGTTGCGTACAATGAAAGCTATTAAATTATTCAAAGGGAAACGTATCATGGAAGCCTGGGGTGTTACATTCTTCCCTCACTCAAATAATTTCATCCTAAAAATTTCTAGAATACTACCGCACAAAAATACTCGGGTGGTTATTCATCATAAGTTCCTCTGGTTCCTACGTTGTCTCTTCCATCTTATGTTTTATCCATAGAACTTTTACCAGACTAGATGCCTAGTTTCTCAACACTTTTTCCCTGGTACCAATAATTTTGACAGGCACTTCACAATAAGACAGATCAGGTTCCAGTTCAATTTCCTCATAGGTGAGTACATGCGTTGGGTCAAGCATGTATTTTCTCAACAGTGATATGTGGAACACATCATGAACTTTGGAGAGACTTGGAGGCATTTCCAAACGATAAGCTACAACTCCAATTCATTCTAGAATTTTGAAAGGTCTGATGTATGTGGGAATAAATTTACCCTTCTTACTGAAACGTATAACACCCTTCCATGAAGATACCTTCAAGAAAATATGTTCTCCTGCTTGAAATTCCAAATACTTCCTTTCGGTTATCGGCATATCTCCTTTGCCTACTTTGGGCTGCTTTGATGTGGGTTTGTATAATATTCACTTTTTCTATTGTTTCCTCTACAAGCTCTGGGCCTATAAGTTTTCTTTCACTAATATCATACCAACGAGTTGGTGTGCGACATCTCTTTCCATATAACACTTCATATGGTGCCATCTAAATACTTGAATGGAAGCCATTGTTATAGGAAAATTCTACCGTAGGTAAATATTGATCCCACATACCTTAAAAGTCAAGTGAGCAAGATCTCAACATGTCTTCTAAGGTTTGAATAGTCCATTCTAATTGTCCATCAATTTGAGGGTGGTAGGCAGTGCTCAAACGAAGTTCAGTATCCAGGTATTGTTGAATACTTTTTCAGAATCTTGATGTAAAAAAGTGATCACTATCAGAAACAATCAATAGGGGTACTCCATAAAGTCTTAAAAATTCATTAATATACAGTCTTTCTAAACCTTCAGGTGGTAAATCTTCTCTTATAGCAAGAAAGTTTGTTAACTTGGTAAGATGATCAACAATGACCCATATTACATCATTCCTTCTATGAGTCTTTGGTATCCCCATGACAAATTCCATCATAATATCATCCCATTTCCACTCAGGTATTGGAAGGGGATGCATGATTCCTCTAGGATGTTGTTTTCCAGCTTTCACTTGTTGTAAAACCATACATCTTGACAAAAAATCAGCAATCTCTCTCTTCATGTTGGCCCACCAAAAATGTTCTTTCAAATCTCTATACATCATAGTGCTCCCCAGGTTTATATAGAAATTGGAGCTATGAGAATCATCCAACAATTCCCATTTTAGATCAGGTATATCGGGAACACAAAGTCTCTTCCTAAATTTCAAAATTCCATCTTCATATACGAAGTCACTCAATCTCCCATCATTTACATCTTTAATATTCTTTTGAAACTCCTCATCATCAGTCTAAGAACTCTTTATCCTTTCTAGTAAAGATGGTTTGGCAACCACATGAAAAAGTATTGATGTTTCACCTTCCATCGTTATTCCCATATCCATCTTTACTAGATCCATGAAAATAGGATCCCTTTCAACTCTCATCTTGTTCAAAACTCCATGGTACTTTATACTCAAAGCATATGCCACCTTATTTTCCTTCCCCAGGTGGTAGTGTATAGTGAAATCATAATTCTTGATTAGTTCAAGCCATCATCTTTGCCTCATGTTGAGTTCTTTCTGTGAGAAAATATAATTCAAACTCTTGTGATTAGTATAAATCTCACATTTTTTCACCATAGAGATAGTGTCTCCATATTTTCAGAGTAGATATTATATCTGCTAACTCAATATCGTGAATAGGATAGTTTTTCTCATGAATTTTTAGCTGTCGTGATGCATAGGAAATAACACTATCATTCTGCATAAGGACACAACCAAGTCCTTTATTTAAAGTATCACTATAAATAAAAAACCCATCATTCCCAGATGGTAGAGTCAAGATAGAGCATTAACTAATATTCTCTTCAGTTATTCAAAACATTCTTCACACTCTTTTTTCCAAACAAATTTAACCCCTTTACGTGTCAGATTGGTTAATGGGTTAGCCAACCGGGCAAAATTCTGGATGAAACGTCGATAATGACCTGCTAAACTAATAAAACCGCATACCTCAATTATACTCATTGGTGTTGGCCATTCTTGGATTTCCTTGGTCTTTGAAGTATCAACATAGATTCTATCCTTATAGACAATATATCCAAAGTAATTTATCTCTTGAATCCAGAATTCACACTTGCTAAACTTCCCATATAATTCATTTCTTCTAAGAGTCTTTATAATAATGCGCAAGTGATTTTCATGATCTTCATAGATTTTGGAGTATACCAAGATATGATCAAAAAATACCCATACAAATTCATCAAGATGTTCTTTGAAAACTCAATTCATTAGATCCATGAACATAGAGGGTTTATTAGTCAATCTAAAAGGCATTACTGTAAACTCGTAATGCCCGTACCTGGTTTGAAATGTTGTTTTCGGAATGTATTACTTCTTGACACACAACTAATGATATCCAGATCAAAGGTCAGTCTTTGAAAAATATTGATATCCATGAATTTGGTTGAATAAATCATCAATGCGAGGTAGGGGATACTTGTTCTTTATTATTATAGCATTGATCTCCCTATAGTCAATGCACAACCTCATAGATCTGTCTTTACTTTTAACAAAAAGGACAGAGGATCACCATGGAGAAACACTAGGGAAAATAAATCCCTTATTACTCAATTACTCTAGTTTTTTCTTAATTTCCACTAATTCCACTGTGTCCATTCTATAAGGGGTCTTTGATATGGTCTTTGAACTAAGAACTAAATCAATAGAAAACTCAATTTCTCATTATAGAGGATGTCCAAGTAAATCCTCTGGAAACACATCAACTTATTCTTACACAACAGGTACATACTCTATTCGAACATTCTTTTCCTCACCCATAATTATTTCATTCTCATCCTCCCCAATAATTTAATTTAGTAGAGCTAATGGGGGTGGATCTAGATAAGAATCATATAGTGATGTTTCTGCTCTAAAGATAAGGTACTCCTTATAATCATCTAGAATTTTAACCTCCTTCTTATTACAATAAATATTCACATCATGGTCCCAAAGTCAATCCATACCGAAGATTATATCAAATTCAATCTTGGGTATGACTATTAGATCAGTAGATAAATATCATTTATATTCCTTAATGGAGACTGATTCACAAAACTTTGTTGCAATGATACTTCCCTTAAGAGTTTTGGCTAACAACTCCCATGTTAAATAAAATTGGAAATATCTAATTTTCTTAGCAAACTGGGAAGATATGAAACAATTTGATGATCTAGAATCAAATAAAGCATTGGATAAACTTGAGGAAACCATTAAATTACCTACCACCACGTCTTTAGGAGCTTCAACCTCAGTAGTAGTGATCCCATAAGTCGGGCCTTGATCCCTTGGCCTTTTCTAAGGTAAGTTTCCTTGACGCTTAGGACACCCATTTTCATAATGTCTCATCTCCCTACAATTGTATCATTGAACATTGGTAGCTTATTTATTCCCCTTAAAATCACTAGAAATATGTCATTTCTATTCACATTTGTAGCATACTTCTTTTCCTTTTAGACAGGAACCAGGGTGCTTCCTTCCACAATTTTCACAGGGTGTAAATTCAACTCTTCCCTTCTTCCCTATTTCCTTATTTTCTTTCCCATAGTGTTCAGCAGATCTCTTTTTCTCTTTCTTTTCTTTAAATTCGTAAGACAAAGAGAATTAATTTTCTGTCTTGATAGCACATGAGACAATATCTCCATACGATGAGAAGGATTGTGAGAATAATGCTCTATGGATAAATGGTTTTAACCCATCAAAGAAAAAATCAATCTTACTTATTGGGTTATGTATATAATCTGTAGCATGCCTTGCTAAGATTTTAAATTTAGCCTCATATTTTATGGCATTCTCATCCTCCTTCTACCTTAGACTCAGAAATTTTCTTCCCATATCCTCTTGATGGTCATGAAGAAAGTATTTTTCTAATAAAAACTCTTTTAACTCCCTCCATTCCATGTTTTATACTTATTAATCTTCCTTTGTGTTTTGAATCAATGACCACCATTGATATGCATATTCTATGAGGTGATAAACTCCCATGACAACTTTTTTCTTTTCGTTACTCCCCAAATCATGAAATATTTTCTCTAAGAAACTTATCCATTTCTCAGCTACTAACGTATTTTTAATCCCATTGAATATTGGTGATTTTTTCCTCATGAAGCGGTCTAACATTGATCCTCTACGTTGTGGATCGGGGTGCTCCATACGGGTAAGGTTATTATTCATAACCTGAGTGAGTTGTCCCAGTATAGTGATAAGCTGATCAGTATCAGTTGCATCTCCAGCTCCACTATAATTATCTTTATTAAGAGGTAAATCCCTACATAGATTATGTGTGTTGATACGGTTTCCATTCCTTCCACTAGGTTACATTTCTAAACAATGGCATAAATTAGATTAGTTTATGAATCTCAATACATAATTATGAACTTGTAAAACACTTAACATAAATTGAACAGTTTATGGATATAATCCATAATCATAAAAATGTTTTATTTTAGGAGGTGTATACTCATAAATATTTCATAATGGTTTGTAAAGAAAATGATAATTATCCTAAGAATATCCCCCAAGAGTTTTGTAACCAAGAGTGCAGCAAGGCCCGTTGTCGTGCAACAGTTCCCATTCGAGTCTAGCTCAAAGCGGTGTTTTCAGGTTTTACCCCTATGTACATCTATGCAAGAGCTGCCTCTACCTGTTCGTATCTAGATAGAGATGTATTGTTTAGAAAACTCACAAAATATCTACTGTACCAAAATTCTAGAAAGTTCTTTTATACTAATACTCAAAGTCTATCTTAGGGTAATGTTCTTTAATCAGAGTTTTTCTAAATCTAGTTTCCAAGGTTTGTACTAAACTTCCTTTGATAGAAACTATAATTCCCCAACCCCATTTACTCAGAGTCGGTGCTTTATTACAAAACATTGGCATGATACAAGGAATCATGTCCCAAAATACCGATTAGTATAGTATTATTAGAAACAAGAAACATACATAAGTTCAACATTACAACTTGAAAAGAAATACAACATTAATCTATTCCATTAAAAACATCCAAGCCTCCTAGATTATGCCTACAAGTGTCTCATAACTAATTTATTCATATCCTGGGGAAATGAAACATAATAAAGGGGTAATCTCAAACGCTCAGTAAGGGTAAGCAATACATCAAAAGATAACGTAAACATTATGCATGGTCAATAATAAAAAACACATGCCTTTAAAAATAATAAACATGAACACTTTATGGAAGGAATATGAGCTGAGTAAATAATTCCACAATAAAACATAATCATGGGTATTCTAATAGTCGAATAACCACATAAACCATAATTATTATTTTCATAATGAGGGGATTTAGAAATTATGGAAATTCTAAAACATCTCGTCAAGGCCTCGGCCTAGACATCTAAAAATGATTTAGGCCTTAGCCAAAACCATATATAAAATTGGGAAAGGCATTGACCAATTCCATGTAGAATTGCCTCATGAGACCTACTGATGCACCGAGGAGCTATAGCGGACTCCACCTATCACATACTAAGTCCAATACATTCCTCATATGAAAAGGTTGAAACATAACATAAACATTCGTATTAAAACTAACATACAAAATGTCAATACTTTAACCATAAACCATGAATGGTATAAAAATAACAGATCCATAGTAAAACATATCTCAAAACCTTCAATACAATATGGATGATTTTTATCATAATAAATCAACTTCAAACAAGTTTAAAATCCATCAAAGGATGCTAACATATATGAAATGAAAACTTTTTGAAAGAAATACCTATTTCTACATTGAAACTATTTGAGAGTCACTTAATTATAAAAGAAAACATTTATTTTTGAAAATATTCTTATAATATTTTAAGGGAATCTTCGATGATGTTATAATGGTGGTAAATAGTTGCACCCACCGTATAAGTTAAAAAAACATTCTTACCTTAATTTTGTTGAAAATGTCATAAAGTACCTTGTTTGGAAAATGACAGAAAGATTCCTTTCAAAACATATAAGGTCAAATAAGGGTATAAATGACTTTAACACATAGTCTATTAAATATTAAAAAATTAAATACATTTTTAAGAAAACATGGATGTGGATGATAAAGAGGTCCCAGTAGATACTTACGTAAAAACAACCTCGGATAATAAAGAGATTGTGAAATTAACTCTTACCTTGTACTTTTTCTTGGTCGAGGGTATTATAACCTCATATATAATAGTTAAATAGTTGTTATTAAATTATACAAGACCTATATACATAAATATGATATCATATATGATCCTCTAATATTTCTTTGTTAATAATATTTTTGTAGTATCATCGTTTCGGGTGTTAACTAATTTGTTTTACTTTATATGATTGGTTACGTTACCCATGTTTGTTATGGATAGGATGTATTTGATTCAGATATAGAATGATATTATGTTCATAACCATTTTTTTAGTCATCAAATGAAAATTATTCTTGAATGGTTAAGATGAGGAAATGAATCTCATCGCGTTCGTGGAGACGGTAATCCGTACGTACTCACAAGCGACAATATCATTACATTGATTGTGAAATAATATGTAATTGGATGGTATGTCATATATAAATAATCATTAACAAGTTATATTTATTATTTACATTAGTTATACTCATTATTATACTCATCCAAATAATGAAGTGTTTGAATAACAAACTACACAACAACGTGGAGACGGTAAGCCGTACGTACGCACGTATGGTGACTTTGTCATTTATAGGATGGATAGAATAATGAATATGGTTGTACCATATTTATAATAAAATAAAAATATGTATAAAGTACTGGGTTTATTATTTTGTTATGGAAACAACAAAAAAATAGGAAGTGGAAGAAGAAAATAACTTGAAAGAGGTGATGAAATATTTACCTCTTCTTCGGGTTATTCTTTTTGATTTGATCAAAAGGGATACTTAGGTTGGATTTCTGAAAAAATTAAGGCCTCTAGGATGAAGGGAGGATATTTGAGCAGAGTTTGGCAATGCCAAATGTCTTTGGAGGTGTGATTTTGAGAGAAGGGGAAGTTCCCTTTTATAAGAGAGGTGAGGGTCACTTTATGAAAATCTTGAAATATTATTTTATAATAAAATTGTTTTTAGTTTATAATGGATCCAAAAATGAATTATTTAGAGGATAAGTATTTTATGGGTCTAAACCCTCTCAACAAATAGATTTTATATAGGTTTAGGTCACCATACTAACCTTATATTTTAGATTTAACTCTTAGTTAAGTAGTTTGTCATTTACCATGTCTCTTTGTATTTTTATATTAGATGGTTAATCAACTTAATAAAACAAGCCAAGAGAACCCGAAGTGCTTAATTATTAATATATATAACCTTATCTAAGTCGTTTGGCATAACCTTTGATTTTTATGAATATTATATCAATTAATAATATAGTATTTGTTTTAAAAACTCAATTATATAAATTTTGATACTACATAGTATTTGGTTTTTTTAAAAATCATAACAGCATGATTACTTCAAAAAAAATATTTAATCAACACTAACATGTAATATTAACCTATAACATAAGTGGAATTAATAATAAGTCTCAATTTACATTTATTTGCATATTTATGATATCAATTATTTTAATATTTCATTAATAATGTAATTACTACATCATCATTGTGTCATAAATAAATTAAAGAATTTAATGTACAAAAATTATAAATAAAATTCAATTATATAGGAAATATTTTTATCTTTATAATTAATATTTATAGTCTAATTTATATTATGTTTAACTTTATATTAAAAATGGTTTAGTTATTAAACTTTGAATTTAACTCTTTTAACTCTTCTTTAATTAAAATAATAATAAATATCCTAATCTAATCTAAGTGGACCAGAAAGGATCATATTTTATTCCTCGGGTTGTTTTTGGTATAATTAAACTTATAAAATAGAATTATAACATGTGTTAGGGTAATTATGATATCATTTTTACCCTTAATTACTCTATTTACTTTTTAAAGTGGTAAATAAAAGTCAAAAGTTACTATTCACCAAAAATTATTATCATCTTATTGAACCAAATTTTACTTACTGATATTAACCATGTGTCTATGATTTTTTAAATTCAACTCACAGACGTGGTAAAATTAATTTTTATGCAAATTTGTAAATGCTCCTAGGAGGTGGGTAAAAGACGGTAAAAAGTTTAATAAACTTTTTATATATCTAAACTAATTATAAAAAGACTCCAATGAATTAAATTGAAAATACATAGGTATTATGTATATATTTTTACCTAAAATAAATTTAAATAAAATAAATAATTATTTAAATAAAAAGTCAATTTTAACCAATAACACAGTGTTTTTTCACTATTCATCAAAAATTGAATGTTTTCAGAAAAATACCAAAAATTCACCCTAAGCTAATTTTGATATTATGAATTACAAAATGAAGTCCAATTTGAAAAATAAAATTTATAAAATTTAAACAAGTGGGTATTACTATTCATAACGGCTAGTTTGATTGGTCACTGTGTGTTAGAATCTCGAAGTTGCATACAATGCAAGCTATTGCATTATTCAAAGGGAAACGTACCATTAAAGATTGGGGTGTTAAAATTATTCTCAAGTGATTCACATAATTTTTTATAATATTTTAATTATCTTCAAGATAACATCAGTAAAAAATATTAAAGTCATTCTTGATGCTTGGGGAATTGGTTTGAATTATTCATTATCTTCTTACAGTTAAAGAACTGAACAATAATTTATTTTTTTATTTCTTTTGTGATTATGAGAATGATGGAATTCTTCTCCACACTTGTAAAAAACTCACATTTCCTTTAATAATTTACCCAAATAATTATTAATACATTACTGACATGTGGGGTGTTCAATATTTTTCCTCACATAGTCCTTATTACCTAAAACATTCATGAAACTCAAATTTTCTCTTATTATTAAGAAATTCAATTAGGTTTAGATTGTTTTCCATAATTCAAGATAGTTTTATAGACATAATATTTTCTCCATATTCTATACTATTCATTTACTCTATATGGGAAAGGATAATAGTCATAACCTAAGATAGTATCCCTAATATTTCCATTATCTTCTCAACTCCAACACCCATTGTACTCACACACTCAACAAGGTAATACCTACATTGACTAAAAGTGTTGATTTCCTTCCTTCCACTAGGAACCATCCCTAAAAAATATTAATCACTTAGTTCACTCAAATTTATCATGAATATTGATCCATGGAAAAAAATCCCTATAAAGGTAAAAGTTATTCAATATTATAAGGAATTATAATGCTAACTCACTCAAAATTAACTTTTTATTCCAACTTCAAGAAAACCTAGACATCAAGGATGTCTGTAGTGGTGAATACTAAGGCAATATTCATATATAATAATATTAAAATCACAGGGAAGGTTTATTGTGCTATAGTAAATAATAATACTATCAATAGAGATACCTTTTCTATAAAGGCTATTGGTAGTAAAAATCCCCTCTCTCTGAGTGTGAAATAACTCCATTCCATTTCCAATGAGAGAATTAAATTTCATGAAAAAATAAGTTAGATACTGTGGATTATTTTTTTATCTCGAATTAATCCAAATAGAAGCTTGGAGTCTGATTCCACCTCTGTAATCTTGATTTTGTAAAGCTTTCACAAGGAAATTCTACTAAAAAGTGATCCAGTCTCTTCCCCAAATGAATTACCAATTCCAAAAAAGGCACTAAAATAAAAAATCACACACCCTCTACTATCAACAACACGATATCATCCTATTGTAACTCCTTGAATTCATGACCTATCCACATTTAATTTATATCTTTCCTTAGGGGGTTCCACTTGATCCACCTACCTTGCAGAGCTATTTTTCAAAAATTACCACTTCGAGATATAAGTCCTATTTCAACATCCCAAGCCTCTTCACCATCATTTAAAGTACCAAGTTAGGCTGCTAAATACATCACTCTAATCTTCATAATATGTCTAGAGCTATGATTTCATTTTTTTTTCTTTCATTCCTCATGTCCTATATCACCCAAAAAATCATGGCGAACACCATTCTTCTTACCTTGAGTTAGAGCACATGTAGATCACCCCCTAAAACCATAAGAGCATGAGATCTAGTATATCCCTCACCTATACACAAAATTTCATTTTTTGACCAACCAGTTCTTAAATTAATCATTTCCACTCTCCTTCAAAACCAAGTTCTCTATTTTAGGGATTATAATTCCCAAGTTAGCTATATTTTTTTATTATCTAGTTCCAAAGGTTATTTTAAACTTAAAATAATACCAACCATAACACCTTGAATCTAATAACCCAAATAAGATTATTACTTACTACATTAATATAACATACAAGGAATCACACCATGTAGGATCAATCAATTTAGTAATCTTGGAAAACTTGATGCATACTTGACTTCTATATTACTTTTGAAATTAAAAACCTGACATGAAAAACTTTAAAACATCCTTGAAAATAATTCAAAGATTCCTTATTCATGTCCTGGTGAAAGGAAAAAAATAAATAGTGATATTAGATGCTTGGTAAGGGAAATAATACAGTATAATCTATTGATATTAGATTGGGAATAATCAATATAGTAGATTGCATAATCAAAACACATTCTATTTTAATCAAAAACTTTATTTCAAACTATATCCATGGCTAATATCAAATAGAAAAATCACATGGATAATTAAAACTAAATTCTAAATAAAGTAAATGTATGAATCCAAACATTCATGATCCATCTATCAATTCTTAATCTAAGTTTTCATGAATCTTTTCATCAAGGTCTTGGCCATGAAATTTTCATTGTATGGGTATGTGTACACCAATTACCTAACTAATGTGGCTACCTATTTCATCTCATGAGATATATGAATGCATTGAAGAGATGTCTATAATCAATCCCAAACCATTACATGAATTTTCAATTAATTACTCATATATATTGAATTAACAATACAATTCATTCTCAAAATACCTTATAAATCAAAAAAAATATCCATATTGAATCAAGGATACATAATATTTCTCAAGTCAATGAAAAAAAATTATTAATAAACTTCCTACAACTGATACTATATATAGAAATGGTATATTATTGAAACATCATAAAATTAATAGAAATGATACTTAATTAATCCATGGTATTGTAAATATAGACATGAAGAAGAAAAATATTTTCCAATGAATAATGGAGAGTGATAGAGAACTTGATCATAAGAAAGTTAATGATCTCAAAAAAAAGGTATAATACATTATCAATAAAGGATTATAGAAGAACATAAATTCATCTAAAATGATGTTTTTTAATAAAACCAAGACTTTATAAAATAAATATAATAAATACAATAAAAATAACTTCCTTGTTACTTTTTTTAATAACATAGTTATAAATCATTTTTCAAAATTCTTTTCATTCCATAAAAAACAAAATACACTTTTCATTTGATATAATTTTAAATAATAAATTCAATATATTTTGAAAATAATTTTCTTTAAAAATAAACATGAAAAAATATAATTTAATTTTCAAATTAAATAATTTTCATTAGAGCAGGAAATTATAGCCATGCATTAAATGTTAAAACAAAGATTCCTTTCACATTTTGGTAAAAAGTCCAAAAATACATCATTTATAAAAATGAAAGGAACATAAATTTTAAAAATTTATAAATAAATTAAAATATGGTTGAAAGTGAATTAAAATTATCATTAGATTTTAATGAATAATATTCTTGAATTCATTTAAAATATCCTTCACATGGAAGAAAAAGAGTTTGAAGGAAAACATTAAAATGTGAAATTCCTTATAAGAATTCCCCCTTCTTGTAACCCACTTAATGATTCAAGCTCCAAAAAAAGAATAAATTGAAAATAAACATGAAAACCCCAATCATAATCAGTGTATAATAAAATATACTTGGTTTAATAAATTGGGATCATATGATTTTCTAAAAGGAAATTTGAGAATAAATAATCCTGAAATAAAATGAGTTTGTAAAAGAAATCCCTTATGACATTAATAAATTCCGAATCAAACCCCATTAAAAGACTAAAAATGAATTAAAACTTTAAATACCATGAATAAATATAAATTTATTATATAATATTTCGATGGGGTAGTGTATACACCATATAAATTAAATTAGATTCATAATATAAAAATGTATCGTTGAAGTGGAAATGATAAAAATTTACCCATACCTTGGGTATTTTCTTAGTTGTAGGTGTTTAATCCTCATATTTAATGAATTTAAATTTGATAAATAAATTATTCACTATAGTTTTAATCTATATTATATTTTTTGTTTCATTTTATAATAATTTGAAATTGATTCATTGAATAATTCATTCTTACTTCGACCACTTTAGGTTGTTTGGTTAATTTCTCTAAAATTTATTTAGTATATTGTGCATGGTTAAAGGAGTTATGAAATGTTACCACTATTTTCAGAATGTTAATAATTTCTTCAATATATTTTTAATTAATTATAAAAAAAATTAGAATCAATCATGCATGTTGGTAATAAAAAAAATTGAATCGCTTCGTGGAGGTGGTAGTTCACATGTACACATGAGTGACGTTATCATTTTCCAAAGGATGGAATGGTAAGAATTTTGATGATATATTATATTTATAGGATTATAATTATGTCATAAATATAATATATATTCATTAATTACACCTTTATAACCATCCAAGTAAATCAGTGATGAAAAAAAATTACACCATTGTGTGGAGACGGTAGGTCATACATACGCACGAGCGATGTTTTCATTTTCTATAGGATGGAAAGGAGGTGGAAATGTTATTAAAAAAAATAATAATAAAAAACATTAATATTGGTAATACTATATAAATTATTTTAGGATTGAAAAAATATTTTTATAAGAAGTATAATAGGAAATAATCTTTGAAATAGTCGGGTAATATGATTACCTCTTCTTTAAGAGACTCTCTTCAGGTTACCCCTTCAACCTTCTTTGAATAGTATTAGGGTAAGAGAAAAAGATAAATAATGAAGGTAATTAATATATAATATTTTTTGGATGGTATTATCTATGTTATTGGGATAAAAGTTTTTGAATAATGTAGGAGAAGAGGTTCCCTTTTATAAGTGAAGGGAGAGACACATATAGAATTACTTAAAATATTTAAATAATATAAAGTCATTTTCTTGAGAAAGTAGAAAAAAATTAATAGATTCAAATATGATAAATTTAAGTTATAAATGAAAACATAAAATGAGTTTTATGGAAAAAAATTATGTTATATTAAAGCATTATACATTTATTTTTAACTCGTTTAACTCATTTTTTCCTTAACCAAGGTGATACACATTTATCATGATTACTATTCATCTAACCAAAAATTAATTTGAAATTATTAAATAATATCTATTATTATTATTTATAATGTGGAATATATTTTAAATGATTCAAATCCTATAATTTGTGGAAATTAATTTTAAAATATGTTCGTAAAATGCAACAAAACCCATTTTTAGAAAAATGAATTTTTTTAGAATAAAAATGATTTTACAAAAAAAAGTATAATTTTAATTAAAATAGAATTAATTTTATTATTTTAAATAAAATTACAATTATTTATCTTTAAAAACAAACCAAAATTGAATGGTACCCAATAAATACTTTATTAAGAAAGAAGAACAAAAAAAACGTTATTATTTGAACAAAAACATTACTTAGAATTCTAAAATGTTAAGAATGGATTTATAATTTCAACATTATATTTTTATATGAATTATATTAATTATTAAATATATATTTTTTATATATAAAAAGGTATCATAAAAATTAAATTTATCCATATATCATTATAATTCTATAAAATTGATAGTTTTTGTAAAATCAGTATTTTTCAATATTCACTCAGAAATTAGCCTTTTCCAAAAAATCTCAAAAAAATCATCCTAATAATATTGTGAAATGATTATTTAAAAAATTATTTCCATATATTAAAATAAAATTTATAAAATTGGAGTAAATTATTTATAATATCCGCATAAAAAATGAAATAAAACCCATTTTTGAAAAAATGTATTTTTGATGCATAAAATGACTTTATTTTCATTACATGAATAATAACCATAATTAAATGAATTTAAATTCATTAAATTGGGTATATAATCTAATTTTTTTCATTAGAATCATTTATAAATAGTAATCAAAACACTTTTCTGCAATAACCCAGTCTTTTTAAATAATAGTTTTTGCCTGAATAAATGTGTGTTGTATATTATATAGTATTATACACGTAAAAAAATATAGTGGAACCAAAAAAATCTTATATTAATAAAAAATATCATTTAATTAGTCATATATTGAACCAATTAAAATTCCAAACATTACAACTAGATTAAAAAATATAAAATTGAAAAGATAAAATGGGAAAACATGAATCTCCCTAATATGTTAAAATCATCGCTCCCACAGAAAATGATATACAAATAAAAAAATATTATTAAATCAGTAAACATATTAATAAATGAAAATATAAACTTAGGGAAAATTTTATATATTTTTTAGTGAAATAATTAAATTTTATTTATAAGGTATAAAGAAAATGTGATCATTGGGATTCGGCCATTATATGATAGTTTTTCAAATATGATAGTTGGTCAATATGATGATTGGAAACTATACCCTTGGTTTATAATTTTACCATTTTAATAAGTGTTTATATATAGTAATGAAAAGGGTAATTGATACATAAATAAGAATTGATGGCCTCAACCAATAGAGTAATACTGTTTCAAGCCCATTTGTTAGAACTTAGGAAGGGGTAGCATCACTAGTATTTTCCCTTGACCAATCCCAAGCTGAACATAAACTAGTGAAGCTTGAAATAAATAACCTAAAGTATAAGTTCAAGTTAGTAGAGATTACCACTTAATTGATATTATCTGATCCAGCTCATGAAACTACCACCATCGCACACCTTACCCTTAGGCTGCGTGCAGGTGTAATAAGGGGTTACGTTTCCTAGCCTTAATTACATACAATGTAATTTTCAGTATATATAAAATTATTATTCCATCAATTCCTTTTAATAATATTTTTTATTAATAAAATATATATTTAATTGAGATTAATTTGATAAATTGATTTGTCTTATGCAAATAAAATATAATTGTTTTTTTGGAAAATTTATTCACTTTTATAAAAAAAACTCAGGTATTCTGAATAATATGTTTTAAAAAATATATTTTAAAACACTATTATATAAATATAAATGATAAAATAATTTTATAAGGGCCTGGGAAATTTTTTATGAGTGTCAGAAATTTAATTGTGCCTTAAAAAATTATATTTTTAATTAAATAAGGGTTTTTATATTTAAAAGTTAAAATTATCTTATTTAGATAATTATTATGGGAAAATAAAAATAATATTTGAAATCAGAATGTTGAAATTATGTTATGGTTAATTTTTGATAATTTTCTAAAATACTTTATTTTTTCATGAATAGTAAAAAAAATATATATTTTTCGGTTTTAGTTATATTTTATGACTTTATATTTATTTTATAATGATGTAATAATTAATTAAACACAATCCAAAACCTAAAAATGTTATTTTATTAATATTAATTATTTAAATATATTTAAATCAAAATTTTAAAACTATATTTGACTTTCCAAAGTCTAAAAAGAAAATTTTGATTCTTAAAAAAATTACTTTGTGGAATATTTACATTTCCATGAAAAACGTAATATTATAAAAATATTTTCAGTTCATGTGGATTAAAATATCATAAATTGTGACTCAGATTTCCAAAACCATGAGCATAAACCATAGTTACGCCAATGGTTTTGGATTTTCCACAACATAGATTTCCAAGTCCTATATTTGGAAATTATTAAACAATTCCTCAACTTTGCTATAAATACCCACCTATTTCACCATTTCCCTCCACTCACAATCTATCCTCCAAAATTTTATGGTGATTTTTTCTCTTAAGGACTCCCCCAAAGGTGTCCTCAATCCCCTAAGGTTCCATCCTCATGTTTTAGGAATGACTCTTCAAGGTAAGGGAAACCTCCACTTCTCTTTTCCATTGAAGTTCCCTTTTCAGGTGGTATGTCTTCTAATTTCCAAACTAATTTATTTTTCCACTTTATATTATACCATTACTATAATAATAGTATTTTATGAATAGGATACCCTTATTCCCTATCATTTTACCCTTTTCTAAAACCATGTTCTACACCGGTCATGCTGTTGAATTTACTTCTCAAATTTCCCACTTTTACATAAGAAAATCTATTTTAATTTTTATTTGAATACCCAAACCTCTTATCTTTTTAGTGGGAATTAAACTAGATTTAAAAAATAATTTTTTATTTAGGTTTTTACGTATATGAAACCCACATTTCCTACTATGGGTTAAAAATGGTGCAATGATCATGTCTTTAAGCTCTTTTATATACTAAGATTTTGATAAGAATATCATTATTTATTCTATATGGGTTATTAATGAAATTATTTAATATGTTATATGTGACTTAAATTAAATTAATAAATATTAATGGAAAACCTTTATAGCACTCTAATGCATTGGGTAAATAATTTAATGTCTAGAGATGGTCTGTTTTACGATACCTTCATGAATAACCTTGGTAATTTTCATTTATGAAACCTTAGTGATAAACATTGGTGATATGCATAAGAATGTATCATTTAAATTTTGTATCCACATTTCCATGTTATGATTATTTTTTTATATTTTTAGTTTTCATAACTTATTGTTATGCCTCATATTTTTATTGATATGTCCCATGATTACATGATTTTTGTCTCCCTTGTTTATTCCCTTATTGGGCTTCAATCTCACCCCTTTTCCTTCATGTATATCCCCAGGATATGAGATTCAATAAAAATTAACCTAGAGTGAACCAATTAATATTTCATTCAAGTATATTAGAATAATTTTTTATTTTTTCCTATATTATGTACATATTTTCCAATAAAATAAACATTAAAAGATCCTCTGTTTTATCAGATGTAATGAAAAGATATATAATAAAAAGGTGGGATTCCTTAGTTGGTATAAAAGTATGGTTTATTTATTTTTAGAAATTAAGAAATTAAAAACTTGGTATAAATATTAGGGACAAGTCTAAATATATGAAAACATCCTGGTATTTTGCTGATTATTATGTAATTAGTTTCCAAGAAAATACATCACTAACTGGATACTATAAGTGGATCTGGATCTGGCATAGATGTACCTAGGGGTAACACCCAAAAACACCACATTGATATAGACTTGGTCGGATCCTAGTTCACGATAATGGGCCTTGTGGTACACCTATTTTGACACTCTAAAAGCATATGTTTGGTTAATCACAAACTTTTATGAACCATTGTGAATGATATATAGAAAATGAAATTGTTATTAAAGGGTAAAATATTTAAGCATTATGTTTCAAGAAATAAAATACCTTTAGAATTATAATATTCTTAAAAGTAACACATTTATCGCTAAGTTTTTCTTCCTTTTGAAAAATGGTGGGAAATAGGATGAACCATGTAAATGAATAGTGCAAGATGATGCACTAACAATGTCCTAATGGAAGCTGGAATAGAAAAATTCAGGATGATAATGAATCAACTAACTCTAGTTATTAACAATAACTTGAATCATGTTGAGATACTAGATTCACCTCGAAGGGGATAACTTTTCATTGAGTCCTCCATGCATCAATGACCACCTTATTTTATTGGATCTACTGACCAATTGATTGTTGAACAATGGATTAGCTCTATATAAAATATCTATTCTGTACTCCATTGTTCAGATCTAGGGAAAGTCACCAAGGTAGTATACTACTTAGAAGGAGAAGTTTACCAGTGATGGAAACTTATTATAAATGGGAATCCAGGAATAGAGATTGATTTTATGGAGTGGTAAGAGTTTAGGGGACTCTCTTTCAATAATTATTTTCTTGGTTCGATGTGAAAAAAATAGGGATGGAAATCCTACAGCAAAAGAATAAGGATAATGAATTGGTGGGAAGCTATGAAATTAAATTTACAATCCTTGCTTGATGCACCTATATCTTTATTATGGATCTTAATGTAAAGGTTGATAGATTCTTTAATATAATGAGACCCCATCCATAAATGAATATAGAAAATTGAGACCGTGAAATACATATGGAGATAGTGTGGAGTTCTATAAAGGTTGAACTAGAGTTTGAAGATATTCAGTGGTCACATAGGTTTAATGAAAAGAAGATATTAGTGGATCCAAACTCAAGGATGAACTTTGATCATTGAATAGGAGGAAAGAAAGTAAAAATTCCCATGTGAAAAAAATGTGGGAAGAATCATTTAGGGAACTACTTCCTTGGGAGTGGAAAGTGTTACAAATGTGAAAGAGATGGGAATATAGCTCAAAAATATAGTGTTGAGGTGAATCCCTAACTTCTCAACACTAAAAAAAGGTAAGATGATATAATCCTATATAGAAGTTCAATGCTTCATGTGTGTATATCTTGGCCACTTTTCCAATCAATGTCCAAATCAGAAGATAATGGAGGGAAACTACCATCAACCTTAGCATAGGCCAAGGGAGTAGGGTCCTTCAATTTCTATCATGATGAATGAAGTGGAGGGTCCAAATGATGTGGTGGAAGGTACACTCATTGTTCTATCATATCTAGAAAATACTATGTTTGATTCTTGTTATACGCATTCCTTTATTTCCTATGAGTTTTTAAAGAAAATAAAATCAATATCTAAACTACTAGAAGTATAGTTATCAGTAAAGACTCATGGAGGGATTATCCAAGCATCAATAGTGTATAGAAACTCTATTATTAAATTTGGAGAGAATAATCTCATCAAAAATATAGTAGTCTTTCCCATGTTGGAATTCAAAACTATATTAGGGATGAATTGGATCTCAAAGTATAAAACTATAGAATCAAGGAAATTTCATTAGTCTCGAATGGAAAAACTATAGTTATTTTCAATGGAGAGATATCTCAAAAAGATATTTTTATAGAAGAACCTTCCATAACCTTTTTTATAGATATGTTTAGTGAATATATAGAATGAAATGAAAGTATAAAGATAGATAGTATCCCTATCATTCAGTAATACATTGATGTATTTCCTGAAGAGTTACATAGACCTCCCCCAAAAAGAGAGGTAAAGTTCCCTATTAAACTCATACCTGGATCCATGTAGATATCAAATACCCCATATAGAATGGAAAATATTGAGTTATATGAATTAAATAAAGAACTTAAATATCTTCGGTAGAAGGGTTTTATCCAACCAAGTGTGTCTCTTTCAGGATCACATATTCTATTTTTTGAAGAAGACAGATTAATCAATGTGGCTATGCATTAATTATAGAGAACTTGATAGGATCACAGTAAATAATAAGTACCCTCTCCCAAGGATTGGTGATTTATTTGACCATCTTCATGGGGATCAATTATTCTCTAATATTGACCTATGATCTTGGTATCATTAATTGAGTGTAAATAAAGAAGTTATTCCAAAGACTACCTTTCAAAAAAGATATTGGAATTATGAGTTTTTTTTTATGCCCTTTATCTTGACTAATACTCTAACTATATTTATTTATTTGATGAATATAGTATTTAAGGAATAAATTTATAAATTTTTGGTAGTTTTTAATGATGATATTTGATGCACCCAATTTGTGTATACATTTCTGAAGTGCATTGTGTTGCATTTGTTGTCAATGAGGTTGTCAATGAGGCATGTTGTTGTCTTACAATGAATGGAAGTCAAGGATTGTCAAGATGTGAATGAAAAAGGTTGTGATGGTGTTGGTGGTGAAGGAGAATGGCCATGGAACTTAGAGGAGTGTCACTTAGGAGATTCACTAAGTGGCATTGGAGAATATGGTTGAAACATTCTCCATGTAAATCAGACGATTGATGAGCTGATCTTTAAGTTCATAGAACTTGTATCATGATGATACAATGTCACAACATTGTTTGAAGACCATGCATTGTAGTGACAATGCATGAGGAGTTGAAAGAAGTTCCATCCACAAGTACTAAGTGGATGAAGTGGATTAAAGAAGTCCATGTACTAACTCCTAGTGCATGTGAATTGGAAGTGATCCAACTTGGTCTCTGATTAGATCAATGAAGCACATTGGAGAATTCATGTTGATGCAAGAGCTCGGTTGATGAAGAACCTTCGGGAATTCGATATCCTAAGTGAAGATCACATGAGAGGAGGATTGATGAATTCCTAAGAAGAAGAGAGAAGACATGGCCTAGAGGAGAAGGCTTGGAATGGCTCTTGGCATTTCAAATTATGTATGTGGTTACTTTGTTTTTATACAAAGTACCCTTTACTTTGCCAAAAAATTAGGCCACCAAGGAGGCCAGCCTTAAGGGTTCAACCCAAGGCACATGTGGGACCAGGTCACCACGCCCAAGGGGATCCCATGGGGCCAGCCCCCGAGAGGCAGGGGGGCCGTGTATAAGCCCCGAGCTACGCGGTGGTGAAGTCCGCGCAGCGCGCGCGCCCGAAGGCACGCATAGTGGGCGCCAGTGGCGCGCCCGAGTGGCAGGAGTGGGCGCAGAGCGCGCCCGCAGAAGAACTCGGTGCGGGGCGGCACCGAGAGGGGAGGAGATTCAATTGAGGAGTAGCGGGGAGCGCTTATTTGATAAACCGCGGAAAAATCCCGCGGCGTTTCGATGTGGGACGGCGAAATTTCACCCGGGAACGATCCTGGCCGCACGATCAATCGCGCGCCAGATCTCGGCCGCCCATCTAATCCGCCGCGGCCCAACCAGATCGCGGCCGTCCGATGTATCTCCATCGTCTGATCCGACGGCCGTGGCTTCGTCCTCCTCCTCGAGCTCGAGCCGAAGTCTCCCGCGAGCAGCCGCTGAACCAGAGGCATCCCGACGACCTATCTCGAGCTCTCGGCCACCATTTCCGAATCCGAAACCTCCATTGTGATCGTCTGTGCCTACTGAACATAACCATGCAATAAAATAAGCATGCATGCGATGAAAGGATGATTTCGAGCGAGGCCGAAGCAACCGGAGGTGCGAGGCCATTCGGTGTTCTTGCCTTTGCATGGATAGGGTTTAAATAAGGTCGTGCATGCGTTCTAAGTCGCATGCACGTAGAGGAAATTAAAGAGGAAGATCCCGCGTGAAACAGAGGAGTAAATTCAAGATTTGGAAGATTTTTAAAGACCCGAATATCTCGGGATTTTGAAGTTAGATCACGCGGAAGTTTTAAGCGTTTCTCTGCCTATAAAAGGATCACCCGAGGCATGAAGCTTTTTGCTGATCCTTTGTTGAAGATCCGGAGTCCCGTGAGAGCACCGTTGCTTCGCGAAGAAGACCCTGCGCGCACCACTTGCGCGGCAGCAGCCCGAAGCCATTCTTGGCTTCGTGTGTTCCTTTTGCGCACCTCTTGCGCGAAAGAAGAGAAAGGGAGTCCCCTGTGCGCCTTCCTTGCGCGACAGGAAGACCCGTGGCTGCATCCTTGCGCGCCCGTGGTTGCATCCTTCTCTGCCCGCGGACTTGCGCGGCAGGAAGTGTTTGCGCGAGCCTTGTGCACCTTGAGGGCTTGCGCGCGGCATTTGAAGACAGTAGAGGTCGCACCCTTGCGCCTTGTGACCCTGCGCGGCAGTGGAGTTGAGTGTTCGGGCTGTGTGTGCAAAAAGAGAAGAAGGCAGTGTGTGTGCAAAGTGGAGAACCCAAGCCGTAGCTTTGTATGGGTGAAGTGAAGACCACACCTTAGTGTGTGTGTGCATAAGTGAAGAAGGACACATTTAAGTGAGTGTGCAAGAAGAGGAGAACCCGAGACCACACCTTGGGTGTGTGCAAGTAAAGGCCGCAGCCTTGGGTGTGTGTGAAACAAGAAGACCCTACGGTATTGTGTGTGCAAGGAGAACCTGAGGCCATATCCAGTGTGTGTGCATTTGAAAAAGAGGCAGTAGCCTTTGGGGTGTGCATCTAGTGAAGAGGTCGTATCCTATTAGGTGTGCAAGAATTAGTAGAGGCCGAGACCACACCTTGTGTGTGTGTGCAAAGAGGAGGAAGGCAAAGCTTGCACTTTGTGTGTGCATTTAAAGAAGGAGGCCGTAGCCCTTATGTGGGTGCACACATTGAAGAACAAATTAAAGAATACTATTTGTGTGTGCTAAGTGAAGGCCAAGTCATGTGTGTGCAACAAGTGAAGACCACAACTCAACCTATGTTGTGTGTGTGTGCAAATTAAAAGGAGTGGTCGAACCTTAGTGTGTGTGCAAACCAAAGTGTGTACACACTAAGAAGAAGAGAGGACATCCACACTAAAGTATAACACACATTCTAGTGTGTAATCATATTGCATAAAGTGTGTGAAGTCTGAGAAGTAGGTGTGTGCTCAAAAGTGATTACACCCTGTGTGGGTCTACTGCACCAAGAAGAAGAAAGGGAAAGTGCATGCATGCATGCATGCACGTGCACACGTGAGCAGTGCTAAATCAGTGGTGTGCATCTGAGGAGTCCAAGACTTGAAGATCTTGAAGAGTTGCCATGCACTCAGTGCATGATGTTGAAGTGAACTGAGACTGGACCAGATCGAAGATAAAGATATTATTTGTCTGAGCATTCAGTAATTGGAGAGAAGCCGGGGCATCCTTAGAAGAAGGTGATAAAGCCCGAGCAAGACGAGAAGACCTGATCATCACAAGTGATCAGAGGTACCGAGCAAGGCCAGCAGCCTTTATCCCAGGCTGCTGAAGATACTTGAAGAGCTGAACAAGAAGAAGAGCTACTCGTGTGACTCGAGGAGCCAGGAGAAGACCCTGTGGGACTCAGGGAGAAGAAGTCTTCAGTGGGATTCTGGAGCAGGCCAGTGGGACTCTGGTAACACTGTGGGACGCAGTATAAAGACCCTCCTGTGGGACTCAGGAGAGATACAGTGGGACTCTGTATCGACCATTGTAATACTAACCGATTATAATGGGAGAATCCATGCTGAGAGAGCATGGCAAGGATGTAGGCCTTTGGTGCCGAACCTTGTAAATCCTTGTGTCCTGTGCCTTTTCATTACTGCATTATCCGGGAAAGGTTGAGAGATACAAGAAGAGTGGATCGAGGCTTTAACCAGCCATAGAGGTTTAATTGATTAAGAATCAATTAGTAAAAAGTTTTAAAGGATCACTGATTCACCCCCTCCCCCTCTCAGTGATTCACACTGATCTGGGCACTTCAATTGGTATCAGAGGCAGGTTCCCTCTAAAAGATCCAAGGGAGTCTTTATGGAGTGCAGATTTGAGGAAATGAGTGACCAGCCTCAAATGGAGATATCTGCCAAGACTCAGAAAAATAGAAAGAAGAAACAGGCAAAGAAGATGAGGAAGAAGGTTGCTGCAATCAGAGAAACTCCTTCTATGGAAAGAAATGTGAAAGTCACATCAGATGACAATTCCTTTTATCATTCTTCTGATGAAGCCTGCTCTAGCTGTGATGAAGATGGAAGGAACAATGATCTTCTAAATGCAATCAAATATCTTCAGAAGAGAGTCCCCAAGGAAATTGCAATGTGTATAGCTACAGGCCTCCTTGATCTTCAAGAAGAAAAATTACAGCTAGAAGATGAAGCCAATTCTCTGGAAGTCCAATTGGCTAAAAGGGTTGGCATAACCAACACTCTCAGAAAGCTGGTAAATGCCAAAGATGAAACAGTATCTCTTTGCAATGAAAGATATGAAGACACTGCTGAAGAATTGCAAAGAAGCCTTTCTGAGAAAGAAATCTTTAAAGTATTGGTCAAAGAAGTTTTCCATGCACTGGAAAAGAGGCACAAAGTGTCAATGGTTGTCAGAGATGCTCAACTAGAAGACAAAGTCAAAAGGGTGAAGGAGCTGGACAACTCATTGCTTGAAATGAAGCAAGTGCATGAAGACCAGATGAAACAGCTGGAAGAGAAATGGGAAGGAAGGCTAAGAACAGTTAAGGATGAGAAGAACTCCCTTAACATGAAATGCCTAGAACTAGAGGTGATATTGAAAAATCTGCAATCACCCAAAGCTAAAGCCTCCCAGTCAGCTGAAAGGAGAAATGTTGCTACTCAAGTATGCCTTGAGAAGGATGATTCTAAAAGAAAGACATCCTCTAGTGAAAGTGCAACAACTTCTAGAAAGAAGGTACCATCCATACCATCTTGTACTGATGCTTCTAATTGTGTTTCCACAAAAAGTGCAGGATGGAAAAATAATTCCAAACAAGTATGGATGAAGAAAATGAAGAAGCAGAGCTCTCCTGAAACAACACAGCAGCTCAAGAAAAGTACCCAACAATCAGAAGGACTGAAGAGGTCAAGATTTGTGGGTCAGTGTTGGTGTTGCAACAGGTATGGGCATTGTGCAAAGGATTGTTGGTACAATCCACTGAATGCCAAAGCACAGAGGAAGCCCATGCCAAGGGGGAGCAAGCCAGAAGGAAAGAAGCAACATCCACAGGTCCAGAGACATCTGTTTACTGCAAATAGATTTGGATTACTTGACAACATCTGGGATGATTGCAAAAGTGGTCAAATAGATACATGTCAATCTCCAACTGTATCCAGAGCTCAAAAGAAGAAAAGATCACAGAACCTGGCTAAGAGAGATTCCTTGGGGAGCAAGAATAAAGTAGAAAATGCTCCCAAGAAGTGTTTGAGAAATGAAGAAAAGTCCTTGGAGTCTGAATCCAAGAAGGGTGATGCATCCAGAAGGACCACCAAGAAATGCTTCTACTATGGAAAGAAAGGTCATATCATGGATCTTTGTAAAGAAGCCATGAAACTAAATAGAAGCAGACTGAACTCCAGAAGACAATCAATCAAGAAGCCGAAGGGATTGATTGAAAACAAGTTGCCTAAGAGAGGTAGCTTGACAGCATCAAAAGAACCATGTGGAACTTCCAGAACTGAGGCCACACTTCCAAATGACTTGTTAGTCATATGGCCAAATCAGTTGCAACTTGCCAAAGATCTACAAAGAGCTGAAGATGAAGTTCTGGCAATGGCTAAAGAAAAAGGGAAGAAGAAGGTTTCACATGAAGATGTTTTGAGAACCACACCAGCACAATCATCAATAAAGATCAAATGTGCAAGTGTGAAGACTGGTGAAAATGGGACATCTCGGTTGAGAGAATCTTCTCAACCTTGTTGTTCACGTTGATGAACCAAGGAGGTTCCATCTTATTCCCTTATACTCTTGGTATATACATGTGCTAACATTGCAGGGAATTGAAGATGATGATCATTCTCAGCTGGAGGATGGTTTGAAAAGAATGGAGTGCACCCCTTGAGGGGGAGAAAATCTGAAGAAGATGATGTTCTAAAAATTAATATCATCTTGAGAAAGTGAAGGTATTCCAATCATACTTTCATCCCTTGTTTCTTAATTGAGTTTATCTTGTCAATTAAGGGGGAGTATGGATTGAAGACAAATGGATGAAAGGGGGAGCTTTATCTTTGCACTGAACTTTCTAATGTGTTTGGTGAAGTATGTGCAGGATTTAGCAATTCATTGTTATATCTGAAAAATTTCAAACCCCTAAGCATGATCTCACATGTGTAGAGAATGTTGGACAGCATTGTGTACCTTGGTTATATCACTCTTGTTTTCTACACCGGGTTAGCCCAAGTAGACTTAGAGCTGATTTACTAAAGGTTCTTTGCTAAAGAGAACATGTGACATCATCCCTCTCCTAGTATTTTTCAAGAAGATACTTTTCAATGGGAGGAAGATATTTTTGGAAGAAAACCACACCACACCTTTGCATTTGATTGCCAATAAGGGGGAGAAATATTGGCACACATATTGACCCATTCATATGTGCTGAAGGAGTGTATTGACAACAAATACAAAGGGGGAGATTGAAGTGCATTGTGTTGCATTTGTTGTCAATGAGGTTGTCAATGAGGCATGTTGTTGTCTTACAATGAATGGAAGTCAAGGATTGTCAAGATGTGAATGAAAAAGGTTGTGATGGTGTTGGTGGTAAAGGAGAATGGCCATGGAACTTAGAGGAGTGTCACTTAGGAGATTCACTAAGTGGCATTGGAGAATATGGTTGAAACATTCTCCATGTAAATCAGACGATTGATGAGCTGATCTTTAAGTTCATAGAACTTGTATCATGATGATACAATGTCACAACATTGTTTGAAGACCATGCATTGTAGTGACAATGCATGAGGAGTTGAAAGAAGTTCCATCCACAAGTACTAAGTGGATGAAGTGGATTAAAGAAGTCCATGTACTAACTCCTAGTGCATGTGAATTGGAAGTGATCCAACTTGGTCTCTGATTAGATCAATGAAGCACATTGGAGAATTCATGTTGATGCAAGAGCTCGGTTGATGAAGAACCTTCGGGAATTCGATATCCTAAGTGAAGATCACATGAGAGGAGGATTGATGAATTCCTAAGAAGAAGAGAGAAGACATGGCCTAGAGGAGAAGGCTTGGAATGGCTCTTGGCATTTCAAATTATGTATGTGGTTACTTTGTTTTTATACAAAGTACCCTTTACTTTGCCAAAAAATTAGGCCACCAAGGAGGCCAGCCTTAAGGGTTCAACCCAAGGCACATGTGGGACCAGGTCACCACGCCCAAGGGGATCCCATGGGGCCAGCCCCCGAGAGGCAGGGGGGCCGTGTATAAGCCCCGAGCTACGCGGTGGTGAAGTCCGCGCAGCGCGCGCGCCCGAAGGCACGCATAGTGGGCGCCAGTGGCGCGCCCGAGTGGCAGGAGTGGGCGCAGAGCGCGCCCGCAGAAGAACTCGGTGCGGGGCGGCACCGAGAGGGGAGGAGATTCAATTGAGGAGTAGCGGGGAGCTCTTATTTGATAAACCGCGGAAAAATCCCGCGGCGTTTCGATGTGGGACGGCGAAATTTCACCCGGGAACGATCCTGGCCGCACGATCAATCCCGCGCCAGATCTCGGCAGCCCATCTAATCCACCGCGTCCCAACCAGATCGCGGCCGTCCGATGTATCTCCATCGTCTGATCCGACGGCCGTGGCTTCGTCCTCCTCCTCGAGCTCGAGCCGAAGTCTCCCGCGAGCAGCCGCTGAACCAGAGGCATCCCGACGACCTATCTCGAGCTCTCGGCCACCATTTCCGAATCCGAAACCTCCATTGTGATCGTCTGTGCCTACTGAACATAACCATGCAATAAAATAAGCATGCATGCGATGAAAGGATGATTTCGAGCAAGGCCGAAGCAACCGGAGGTGCGAGGCCATTCGGTGTTCGTGCCTTTGCATGGATAGGGTTTAAAGAAGGCCGTGCATGCGTTCTAAGTCGCATGCACGTAGAGGAAATTAAAGAGGAAGATCCCACGTGAAACAGAGGAGTAAATTCAAGATTTGGAAGATTTTTAAAGACCCGAATATCTCGGGATTTTGAAGTTAGATCACGCGGAAGTTTTAAGCGTTTCTCTGCCTATAAAAGGATCACCCGAGGCATGAAGCTTTTTGTTGATCCTTTGTTGAAGATCCGGAGTCCCGTGAGAGCACCGTTGCTTCGCGAAGAAGACCCTGCGCGCACCACTTGCGCGGCAGCAGCCCGAAGCCATTCTTGGCTTCGTGTGTTCCTTTTGCGCACCTCTTGCGCGAAAGAAGAGAAAGGGATTCCCCTGTGCGCCTTCCTTGCGCGACAGGAAGACCCGTGGCCGCATCCTTGCGCGCCCGTGGTTGCATCCTTCTCTGCCCGCGGACTTGCGCGGCAGGAAGTGTTTGCGCGAGCCTTGTGCACCTTGAGGGCTTGCGCGCGGCATTTGAAGACAGTAGAGGTCGCACCCTTGCGCCTTGTGACCCTGCGCGGCAGTGGAGTTGAGTGTTCGGGCTGTGTGTGCAAAAAGAGAAGAAGGCAGTGTGTGTGCAAAGTGGAGAACCCAAGCCGTAGCTTTGTATGGGTGAAGTGAAGACCACACCTTAGTGTGTGTGTGCATAAGTGAAGAAGGACACATTTAAGTGAGTGTGCAAGAAGAGGAGAACCCGAGACCACACCTTGGGTGTGTGCAAGTAAAGGCCGCAGCCTTGGGTGTGTGTGAAACAAGAAGACCCTACGGTATTGTGTGTGCAAGGAGAACCCGAGGCCATATCCAGTCTGTGTGCATTTGAAAAAGAGGCAGTAGCCTTTGGGGTGTGCATCTAGTGAAGAGGCCGTATCCTATTAGGTGTGCAAGAATTAGTAGAGGCCGAGACCACACCTTGTGTGTGTGTGCAAAGAGGAGGAAGGCAAAGCTTGCACTTTGTGTGTGCATTTAAAGAAGGAGGCCGTAGCCCTTATGTGGGTGCACACATTGAAGAACAAATTAAAGAATACTATTTGTGTGTGCTAAGTGAAGGCCAAGTCATGTGTGTGCAACAAGTGAAGACCACAACTCAACCTATGTTGTGTGTGTGTGCAAATTAAAAGGAGTGGCCGAACCTTAGTGTGTGTGCAAACCAAAGTGTGTACACACTAAGAAGAAGAGAGGACATCCACACTAAAGTATAACACACATTCTAGTGTGTAATCATATTGCATAAAGTGTGTGAAGTCTGAGAAGTAGGTGTGTGCTCAAAAGTGATTACACCCTTTGTGGGTCTACTGCACCAAGAAGAAGAAAGGGAAAGTGCATGCATGCATGCATGCACGTGCACACGTGAGCAGTGCTAAATCAGTGGTGTGCATCTGAGGAGTCCAAGACTTGAAGATCTTGAAGAGTTGCCATGCACTCAGTGCATGATGTTGAAGTGAACTGAGACTGGACCAGATCGAAGATAAAGATATTATTTGTCTGAGCATTCAGTAATTGGAGAGAAGCCGGGGCATCCTTAGAAGAAGGTGATAAAGCCCGAGCAAGACGAGAAGACCTGATCATCACAAGTGATCAGAGGTACCGAGCAAGGCCCGCAGCCTTTATCCCAGGCTGCTGAAGATACTTGAAGAGCTGAACAAGAAGAAGAGCTACTCGTGTGACTCGAGGATCCAGGAGAAGACCCTGTGGGACTCAGGGAGAAGAAGTCTTCAGTGGGATTCTGGAGCATGCCAGTGGGACTCTGGTAACACTGTGGGACGCAGTATAAAGACCCTCCTGTGGGACTCAGGAGAGATACAGTGGGACTCTGTATCGACCATTGTAATACTAACCGATTATAATGGGAGAATCCATGCTGAGAGAGCATGGCAAGGATGTAGGCCTTTGGTGCCGAACCTTGTAAATCCTTGTGTCCTGTGCCTTTTCATTACTGCATTATCCGGGAAAGGTTGAGAGATACAAGAAGAGTGGATCGAGGCTTTAACCAGCCATAGAGGTTTAATTGATTAAGAATCAATTAGTAAAAAGTTTTAAAGGATCACTGATTCACCCCCTCCCCCTCTCAGTGATTCACACTGATCTGGGCACTTCAATTTCCATATATATAATTGAAGATAAACACATGTTTTCAACAAATATCTGTTGTTTTATGAACATATTCTTTGATTTTGGTGATTATGTTTACTTTCAGGAGCTTTCTGGCTAAATGCATGAATCAAGGGAAGCCTGTGAAAATTTTGAAACTATATGGCGTGTACTTTTATACACATCGTGTACATCCAGACAGGGACACTGACCGAAGGATGGAGTACACGCCCATGTCACCACGCAGAAGATACACGCCGTGTGAGTCGGCGTGACATGCCATGTACTACTTTCTAGAAGCGGTGGTTGCTGAGAAAAGTCTACACGCTCATGTGGTCGTTGAAGGAGACACGGCATGTTTCATTGTTACACGCCGTGTTTTCTATTCTAGAAGGGGTTGGAAGCCAAAATTATGATACTACACGCCGTGTATGGTGGCACTACACGTCGTGTACACTCAACTATCAGGTGGAGCTGTGTTCAGAAGTCAAAGACGACGTTTTAAGCTGCCTACCCGTGAAGAAATTAGCGTCAAAGCGCGTTGACGAAAAGTACACGGTGTGTACTTTCTATACACGTCGTGTAATTTATTTTTCTATAAAAATATACCTTTGCCTACAGATTTTGGGGTTTAAAACCATTGGAAAAGAGAAGAAGCTCTGCTGCTACCATTCCTGAGCCACTGTGGTGTCATGGGTCTATTATCCCACCTTCCAACACCCTACCCCAACTCTTACACGATGAATCTGTCAAGTATCACGTGTGTCGTTTATCTCCCACTTTCTATGTGTAACTAAACCCCTTTTGTTGGGGTTGTGGATGAAGGGATCATAATTTGTGTGTTGTTTTATATAGTTTTTTTATCATTGTAATTGATCTTACTCTTTTTAATTCACTGTTAAATATAACTGAGAATTCTAAGCCAGACCAAGGGAATAATTCTCAGCGATACAAAAAGAGAAGTAACGGTGAAAACATCCATGACCATTGGAAGGATTTAATCGATTCAAATAATGGAATGAACTTAATTAAGAGTTAAGAACACTTACTACTGGACCAAGGAGTCAACTGATCTAATTCCAAACAAAAGGAACCGAACCAAGGAAATCTTGTAACTAAATGAAATCCAGAATGATTGAATTATTATGAACAACAGAACCATTTAAACAATCTGCATAAGAACTCCTTAATCACCACATCCCCGACACGTCTTTTCTTCCCATTTTAAAACTCTTTAAATTTACTTGTTGTTTTCTTTAAAACTGTTATTCATTTCTTCAAAGTAAAACAATTTAGTTTCAATCAAAACCCAAAATCAACCCAATCGATTCTAAATTCTACATACTTCACCTAATTAAGTATTAACTCAATTGAATTCACACACGCCATAGTTCCCAGTGGATCGACCCCGAACATATGTTGTACTAAAGTTCTAAATAATAGGTAATTAATTTGGGACGCATACAACTTCAATCAACGACAAGCAAGAACAAATTTTGGCTCCGTTGCCGGGGAGCATCTTTGGTTTTAGTGATAAGATTTAAATTGTGTTAATAATTTATTTATGTGAAAATAAAATAAAAAATTATTATAAATCTCTTTTCTAATCCCATTTTAAATTTTATCTTTTGCTTTTCCCTTTTACGCCTGGTTTTCATTTTTGTGTTGTGCGGAGCTTAAAGTGTATGTTTAGACGTCTTACATGATCCAGAAGCACTGAGTCTTCGGAATTAGTTCCGCTTGACCCATAAATCGAACGGACCTTGCTTAATCATTAGTGTACACGGACAGAAACTCACAACCAGCAACCACAACCCATGGAAAACAAGGAAGAGGGAGCACAAGCCGTAGATTTTGCGGCTGAGCATCAGTACCAGGATCAGCAGCCTCCCGCTGCTAGTTTACTGGAGCAGGCTCCTGGAGAATTCATGGAATTCCTCCCAAGGGATTACCAATAGCCGCTGCCGCAACTCTTCCCATGGACATACTTCACCCCTTAGGACCAGTTCATGCACGCTCTACCCCTTCAGCAACAACCTCCAAGACGTACCCTTATGAAGTACGGTCTTCCTTCAATCCACGGAGCTGATACGGGCATTGTCTGTCCCCCGATCCAGGCTCCACACTTTGAGATCAAGCCTTCTATCATGCATCTGATTCAGAACACAGTCCAATTTGGAGGCCTGGCCAGCGAGGACCCGAACACCCATCTCTCCAACTTTCTGGAGATCCCTGACACCTTTCGGTACACCGGCGTGTCCGAAGACGCCATCCGTATTCGCCTATTCCCCTTTTCTATATAGTACAAGGGGAAAGACTTGATCAAGGGGATACCACAACGATCTATCCTCACCTAGGATGAGCTAGCCCAGGCGTTCCTATACAAGTACTTTCCACCATCAAATATGGTGACACTCCGGAATGAGATCCATAATTTCCAGCAGCACGACTTCGAGTCATTGTATGAGTCCTGGGAACGCTTCAAAGAAATGTTATGAAAATGCCCCCACCATGGACTCCCACTATGGATGCAAGTCCAGACCTTCTACGGAGGACTTACCATGAATATCAAGTCCATGGTGGACGCTGCTGCTGGAGGCACGGTGATGCAGAATTCTCCCGAAGAACTATTTGAACTACTGGAAGACATGTCAGCCAACAGCTTCTAGTGTCACTCCAAGCGGGGGACTCAAAAGTGAGGTATGCACAATATTGACGCTACCATTATGTTAGCTACTCAGTTGGAAGTTGTGTCCAAGAAAATCGATGCATTGAATCTCAAAGGAGCATCTCAAGTTCATGCGGCGAACCATCCATCATGTGGCAACTGTGGTGATAACTACATCATGGGAGAATGCTCGGGTCCTACTGGAGGCCCTTCGATGAGCGAGGTGAGTTATGTTACCCAAAATCGAGGGGCCAACCAGTACCAGAAGTACCAGAACCCGGCATGGCGAGATCAATAGAACACAGGTTGGGGCCAACAACAGCAGAATCCTCCGCCCCAGTGACCGCCCAGCTACAACCAACCTCCATACCAGAACCAATACCAAAGGTCGCAACAACCCCAGCAGGGTCCTTATCAGCAACAAGGGTGTAAAAACCCACATCCACAACAACCACGGCAGCCACCTCCTCCACTTTCTCAACAACTGCTTCAGAATGAGAACACTTCAAGGTTAGAGGATCTGATGACTAAATTCATATCTACTGCCGAGACTCAGTTCCAAAATCAGTAAGCTTCTATTCAAGTCTTGTAGAATCATATTGGCCAGCTGGAAAACCAACTTTTAGGAAGGAAACCTGGTACACTACTGAGAAACACAGAAAATAACCCAAGGGTGGAGGCCAATGTTATCACCTTGCGGAGCGGAAACGAATTTCCACAGAAGGAGCCACCAGCACAGCCAGGTGCACCCACACCCCTTGATGATGAAGAACGTACCATTACCAACCCCTCCTCATCCAAAATCCCACAGAAGGAGGATTTGCAGAATAAAGAAAAGGAAGTAATCCAACCATTCAAGCATGCCTTACCCTTTCCGGAGCGATTGAAGTACAGGAAGCTGGACCACCAGTTCAAAAAATTCGTGGATGTGTTCAGGAAGCTACATATCAACATCCCATTTGCAGAGGACCTAACTCAGATGCCCACCTACGCCAAATTCATGAAGGAAATCCTCTCGAATAAGAGGAAGATGGAGGATTTGGGAGTTATTGCAGTAACAAAGGAGTGCTCCGCAGTGGTTCAACATTCCATTCCTCCCAAACTCCAAGATCTAGGTAGTTTCACCATTCCTTGTACTATTGGATCATGTGAGTTTGGGAAGTCCCTCTGCGACTTAGGGGCCAGTGTGAACCTCATGCCCCTCGGAGTTTTCAAGAAGCTGGGACTCAACGAGATCAAGCCTACCCGTGTAGCCCTTCAACTTGCTGATAGATTCATCAAACACCCAAAGGGACTACTGGAAGACATACTGGTCAAGGTGGGTAGGCTGATCTTTCCTGCTGATTGCATCATCCTCAGCATGGGGGATGACCAGAAATCACCTCTTATACTTGGAAGACCATTCTTGGAAACTGGGAAGGTACTGATCGATGTGCACCAATGAGAGCTTATTTTTGGGGTAGGTGATGAACGAGTTTTCTACAACATCCTCAAAGCCGTCAGACATGATTCCTTATCAGAGCATGAGGACTTTTATGTAGTGTCCACCATGGTTAATCATTTTAGCGAACAAGGGGATGATCTGGTATGTTCTTTTACTTCGAATAATTTAACTATTCCAGATATTCTATTAGAAGAAGCACCAGAAGACTTGAAATTCATAGAAGGCCAGGGCGGCCAATGTTGGCAGTGTGCAGTTGTTCCTGATAGTTTGGAACGGGACAAGTTGCAACCAGTTGTGCCTTTGATTTTAAAGGTGCTTGAACTCAAACTGAAGCCTCTTCCATCTTCTCTTAAGTATGGGTATTTAGGACCCAATCAAACTTTTCCTGTTATAATTAATGTATAACTTTCATAGGAGCAGGAAGATGCACTTCTACAGGTTCTCAAACATTAGAAGCACGCTATTAGGTGGACAGTCACTAATCTGAAGGGCATCAGCCCTACCATTTGCACTCACAATGTGCTACTTGAAGAAGGTTCCAAGCAATCTTGGCAACCACAACGACGCTTGAATCCTCCCATGAAGGAAGTTTTCAAAAAGTAGGTGATCAAATTATTGGATGCAAGCATCATCTATCCCATCTTGGATATTCCGTGGGTGAGTCCTCTCCAAGTGGTACCCAAAAAGGGGGGTATCACTGTGATTTCAAATGAAAAGAATGAGCTCATCCCTACACGCACTATCACGGGCTGGAAAGTCTGTGTGGATTACCGAAAGATAAACTATGCCACAAGAAAGGATCATTTCCCCTTTCCATTCATGGATCCAATGCTAGAGAGACTAGTAGGGCACAACTTCTATTGCTTCCTCGACAGTTTTTTCCGGTTACAACCAAATCTCCATTGCTCCAGAGGATCAGGAAAAGAGCACTTTCACTTTCCCCTATGGAAAATTTGCTTATCAAAGGATGTCTTTTGTCATGTGCAATTCCCCCTGCCATTTTCCAGCGCTGTATGCTGGCCATCTTCCATGACATGGAGGAACGAATCCTGGAGGTATTCATGGATGATTTTTCCGTTTACGGAAAATCATTCACCATTTGTTTACGGCACCTAGATCTAGTTTTGGAATGATATGAGCACACTAACCTAGTCCTGAACTGGAAAAAGTTTCATTTCATGGTGCAAAGTGGCATAGTCCTTGTCCACAGAATTTCAATGAAGGGGATAGAGGTGGACCCGGTGAAGATCGAAGTCATTTCACGACTACCTATACCGACTTCCGTCTGCGCCATCCGCAGCTTCCTGGGGCATGCAGGTTTTTACAAGCGGTTTGTCTGTGACTTCTCCAAAATATCCCAGCCCCTCACCAATATTCTAACCAAGGATGCCATATTTGAGTTCGATGAGACATGTGTCAGATATTTTGATCACCTAAAGCAGCGCCTGGTGGAAGCTCTAATTATGATTTCTCCCAACTGGGAGGAACAATTTGAGGTGATGTGCAATGCGAGAGACTACACCGTGGGAGCAGTATTGGGCCAGCAACTTGACCGGATTTTCTGACCTATCTATTATTCCAGCAGGACACTCAACGAGGCACAGATCAACTACACCACCATAGAAAAGGAGATGCTTGCAGTGGTTTTCGCATTTGACAGGTTTCATTCTTACTTAGTGTTGTCTAAAGTTATTGTTTATACTGACCATGCAGAACTAAATTACCTACTCAACAAGAAAGACGTGAATCCCCTATTGATCCACTGGATACTCCTCCTATAAGAATTCGATCTTGAGATCCGAGATAAGAAAGGAAGTGAGAACTTCATTGTTGACCATCTCTCTCGCCTCGAGCTGCCTCATTTGGAGAAGGAAGAAGATCAGGAGATCAGGGAGGATTTTCCTGATGAGCACCTCTTTTCGATCAACGAAAAACCTAGACCATGGTATGCTGATATCGCTAATTTTCTGTTTACAGGTTTCCTTCACCCCGACCTCTCCTTCCAGCAAAGGAAAAGATTTTTCTCTGATGTGAAAAGGTACTTCTGGGAGGATCCTCTTCTATTTTGATCCTGTGCAGATGGAGTAATCCGCTGTTGTATCCCAGAGAATGAAGTTCATGGTGTCCTAGAGTTCTGTCACGCCTCACTAGTAGGAGGACATCATGGGTCGGACCGTACCATAGCTAAGATCATACAGTCTGGATTTTTCTGGCCCACCATGCATAGAGATGTCCAAGCCTTTGTTTCCTGTTGCGATCGGTGCCAGAGGACCGGTAATGCAGGATGTAGAGATGAGATTCCCCAGCACCCCATCCTGTAGGTCGATATTTTCGATGTCTGGGGCATAGATTTCATGGGTCCCTTTCCCCCATCTTTTGGGAACACTTACATCCTGGTCTGCGTCGACTACGTCTCCAAATGGATGGAAGCCACTGCCACAGCCAAGGTAGTCATAAATTTATTAAAGAAAAATATTTTTAGCAGGTTTGGAGTTCCACGAGTACTGATCAGTGATAGAGGGACCCACTTCGACAACACACTGATGAGAGGAATACTATCAAAGTATAGAGTGAAGCATCAGATGGGGACACCATATCATCCCCAGTCTAGTGGATAGGTAGAGCTCTCCAATCGTGAGCTCAAGTAGATCCTGGAGAAAATAGTGAACACTTCGTGGAAGGACTAGTCCAAGAAGTTAGATGATACCTTTTGGGCATATCGTACTGCTTTCAAAACACCACTGTCAAGTAGATCCTGGAGAAAACAGTGAACACTTTGCAGAAGGACTGGGCCAAGAAGTTAGATGATGCCTTGTGGGCATATCGGACTGCTTTCAAAACACCACTAGGAAAGTCCCCATTCCGCCTCGTCTATGGCAAGCCCTGCCATTTTCCAGTAGAATTGGAACACAAAGACTATTGTGTCGTTAAAGCCCTAAATTTTGATCTAAAGGTAGTTGAAGAGAAATGGAAGTTCCAACTATCGGAACTAGATGAGATCCGATTAGAGGCATACGAGAATGCCAAGTTTTACAAGGAGAAGACAAGAGCCATTCATGACCGGATGATTTCACGAAAATCTTTCCAAACCGGTGATCAGGTACTTCTCTTTAATTCTCGTCTTCGCTTATTCCCAGGGAAGTTAAAGTCACGATGGTCGGGACTATTCCACGTTGTCCGCATATTCCATCATGGATCGGTAGAAATTTCTGGAGAAGATGGTCAACCATTCAAGGTAAACGGGCAGTGGTTGAAAGCTTACCATCCTACAGACAACATGGTGGGAACGTTGTCCACCATACACCTCAGGTAAGCAAGGTAAGTAGGTCGAGCCAACGACCTAAAACAAAGGCGCTTCCTGGGAGGCAACCCAGAAGTTACACGTCGTGTCCCACTTATATACACGGCATGTACTTATCTTTTTAATTTATAATATTAATAGTATAAATCTATAGAATAACAAATAAATAACTAGGGATGATTCCAGTGCTGATGGCAAAGTCACTGGAGTTTATTCAAAACCGCCCCCTGTAAAGACCCGCAAATTTCAAGGAAATTTTTTTTTCTTAATTTTCTTTGGAATTTTACAAGAGCGCAGCTTCAGACGGCACCTGATTCCGAGGCCCGGTGTGCCCGGAATCAATTTCCGAAGTTTGGCTCGGGTACGTTCAGTGAACGGACGAGCGGGTTTTTCTATCTTTTGAACCGGTGCCCGGAATCGAATTCTGAGGGCACCGATGAAACCGCAGTGCCGGTATTTGCTTAGAAACGCCTCTTCCGGAGTTTCGTTTGCTCAGACGTGGTTTTTAAATTTTGCGGCTTTAAGTCAGAAATAAAATAAAGTTTGTGCGACAACTTTATTTTATTTCACTTAAGCTGCTTGGAAGCCACTTGAAGCCACTTAAAGGCGGCTTGAACTGAGTTGAACTGGATAGAATGCTATCCAGAAATATCCTACCCCCTTGGTAGGATATTTGTGAGGCAGGGCCCGCACGAGCCCCGCCGTTTCTTTCGCTAAGTAACGCACCCGCGAAAACCCGTCAAGGTAACTGAAAAGTCAACCGACGCGTTTTCTTTAATTCTTAACAGACCATTTAATTGGGCGGTTTATTTCGTGAATTAAATGGGCTGTTTCTTTCGTGAATTAAATGGGCTGTTTTATTCGTTGAATTAATTCAACGAATTAAATGGGTCGTTACTTACGCGTTTTGCGTTTGTTGGCAAATTAATAAAATAGACAACTTGTCTATTTTGGAGGATTGCTATCGTTGTGCAATTCCTCTGAACCTCCACCCTCCCCGCGAAGAACGCGAAGAACGCGAAGAACGCGAAGAACGCGAAGAACGTCGGCGACCGGAATTCGACGACGCACGCCGTGATCTGCGACGTCGACGAGCCCTACCCGCGACGTTCTTCGGCGACGCCTCTTCTTCCGCGGCCGATCCTCGTTCGGCAACTAAGGTGAGAATTGGATCTTTTCTTCTCCCTTTTTAATTTCAATATCAACGGATTTAAACTAATTAAATCTGTTTGATCTTGATCCGGAGATTGGCGACGCGACGCCGGATACCGCGACGACGCGACGATCTCTTTCTTCCGCGACGAGCGATTCCGCGACGACCTCTCGTCCGACGACGACGACAAAGTAAGGGTTGTTGGAATTTTATCTTATTTCCCCGTGTTTATTCTTTTAAAGTGAAGAACATGATCTCCGACAATTTTAATTTATTTAAAATTGTTGTTGATTATTCCTCCCGTGGATTATGACTAACGCGGAGGGTGCGGGTCTAACGAACAAGACCCGGCAACCCTCCGCCGATCTCTTTTGTTGTGCGGATATGGCGGACGACGACGAACCGCGCGGCAGGGGCGATCTGTTGATCCCGCAGTGAAGGTCGGCCCCCGGGTGGAGCAACGGCGCAGACGGGAGGCAAAACGGGCCACCGGAGCAACTCCGGCGGCCCGCAAAAGGCGGCGGCGGCGCGGGTCGCCGGCGCGGCGGCGCCGGCGGCCGGAGGCGGCGGCGCCGGGCGCGCCGCCGTGGAGAAGATCCGCCGCGGCTGAAGCCGCGGCGGCGGCGGCCGGTTCTGCGGCCGCGCGGAACCGGGAAGGGACGCGGCGGCCCGGCCGCGTCCGCGTGACAGGCGGCCCCCCGCGGGGCCGCGTCTCCTTCAAAGCCGCGGGTCAACCCCGCAGCGGCGGCTCCTTCGGCCGCTCGGCCGAAGCCGAGCCGGCCGGTCCGGCCGGCCGGGCCGCGCCCAGGCCGGGCCGGACCCGGCCTAGCCGGTTCGGGCCGGGTCGGGCCGACCCGGTTCGGCCGACCCCAGGGGGGGGTTCGGGCCGGGTCGCCCCGGGCCCAGAACCCCCGTTTCAGGCCCTCTTCGGTCTTTCGCCCATATCTTGGGCCTGGGACCTCTGATTGACGAACCGTAAGCGGCTACGCGATACTTGGATCGAGACGGTCGTTTCGGTATATTATACTCAAGGTTTCGGAAGACTTTGGGTTCGGCCGGGTTGGTTCGTACACGAAACCAACCGGGCCCTCGGAGCGGAAACGCTCATAACATGAGCTACGGACGTCCGATCGACGTACCGTCAGCTGTGGTAGATTCCTCTAAGTGAGACGGAACTTTTGGCATACTCCGCCCGAGGATCGGATACAGGCGGAGTACGGTCGGGTCGGTTTTGCCCTAAAAACCAACCGGGCCCCTGGGACGAAAATGCCAATAACTCTCAGACCGGGCGTCCGATTGACGCGCCGTCTGTTGCGTTGAGATCCTGTTGTCGATACGGAACTTTTGGATACATCAACTTCGGACTACGTGTCAGTTGATGTATCAGCCTCTCGGCTCGTGGAGCGGACCCTCCTAAACGAGCTCGCTGTGTGCGGGAACCCTAGCGCTGGCTGTGACTTCGACGACAGAGCAGAGATCCTCCGCGGACTGCGACGACGGCAGAGCAGAGATCCTCCGTGGACTGCGACGACGGCAGAGCAGAGATCCTTCGTGGACTGCGGCGACGACTGTGCAGAGATCCTCAGTGGACTGCGTCGACTACTGCACTCAGCGATCCTACGTGGATCAGTGCTACCGGTTCTGTGTGAGCCTCTGCCTACAGGTTCTGTGTGAGCCCGATCCTGTGTGGGTCCTTACTACCGGTTCTGTGTGAGCCACTGCCTACAGGTTCTGTGTGAGCCCGATCCTGTGTGGGTCTTTTGCGGGGGTTAGTACCTATCGATCCTTCGTGGGTCCGACGACTTAGATGGATCAGTGATCATCTTTGACGTCATCTGAAAAAGTATACCTGGTTGAGCTGAATCTTATGTTACTCTCCTTTGTGGATTGTGTTGAACTATCCTTTGTGGATTTACTGTTTACTCTCCTTGTGGATTTGAGTCTTGCTTTCCTTTGTGGATTGAGTTGTTCGGGAGCTCGTGAGCAGAGCTAGAATTGGGGACTTAGGTATATGTATGGGCATATACCTAAGTCGAGTCAGATGTTACTTCGTGATTGCATCTTTCTTTTGTGCTATATCCTTTGTGGATTTCGGGAGACCTTCGGGGGTCTCGGGGTCCTTACTGAGTAGCTTATACTCACCCCTGCACGGGTTATGCCCGCACCTTGTTGTGTTGGTTGCAGACGACGGACAGCGCTGATCATGGTTGGGGCGTGGAGCAGGACGGTACCTGGAGGTGGACCACTGGGCGGGACGTGCTCGGAGCGGACGTGGGACCCGAGGAGCCTGGAGGCTATCTGTACCCACCCTTCAGGTGGGATTTCCAGTGGACGACACGAGGCCGCCGTCTTTTCTTCAGTTGCTGTACTTTACTTTTCAGTTGTACTTTACAGTTGGGCTTGTATTTCCGGCCCCCTTTACTTTTCTGCACTTTACTTTCCGCTTGCTGACTCTGTGGTGGTTGTTACTTATAAAGGCAATGCCTTCCCTGTTTACCGGGATTTTACGCCTTGGTGCTAGTCGCCAGCCCCTGGCCTATGGAAGGCGGGCTTGGGGTAGTCACGGCACGGGCCCCGAGGTCGGGTCGTGACAAATTGGTATCAGAGGCGGTCGGTTCTACCGCAGACTCTGATCGTCCTTTCTTTCTATATGAAGCAATAGTGTTTAGTGTATTGAGTGTGGTTATCAGTTCAGGGAGCCCAGTGTTGGTGCGGCGGCCGACGTATCCATACACCAGGACCCTGACTCCTGATTTCCGACTTAATGCATGAAAACATTGATTGCATGTGTGTTTCAAGTCTTCTTTGTGATTACTTGTGTCAGCTCACCGGGTATACTGATCTGCTTTATGAAAGTCTCAAGTTTTCCTTGTGATTACTTGTGCCAGCTCACCAGGTATACTGTTCTGACTGTGGTGCTCTTGTTCTCCTTTTCAGGATGGCCCCGCGACGACAGCCAGCTAGGGTTCCGAGTGTAGGGCGCGACGGCAGCCCACCGAGCGACGAGGCCTCGGTGCAGGGCCCTTTGCCAGCAGTGGCACCGGCGGTAGCTTTACCCGCCGAGCCACCGATGCTGCCAGTACCAGACGCTGACGATGCACGTCCCCTCAGGGCACTGCATGAGTTTCAGAGCCAGCGACCGCCCAGGTTTCGCGGTGAGGCGGACCCCCAGGCCGCCGAGGACTGGCTAGAGGCGGTGGTACGGATCTTCAGGCTAGTGAGGACACCAGCGGATCTCATGGTGATTCTCGCAGCGAGCCTCCTGCAGGCGGCGGCAGGACGTTGGTGGAGCTTGATGCTCCAGGTTCACTATGAGGCATCCTTGCTCTGGGCGGACTTCGAGAGCCTCTTCCGCTCTGAGTTCGTCCCGGCCACCCTCCGAGCGGTGCGCATCCAGGAGCTTCTCCAGCTGCGCCAGGGCAGCATGACGGTCGCTCAGTACGCGGCGAGGTTCACTGACCTATCTCGCTACTCGACCGACATGGTACGGGACCCCTTCTTCCAGGCCCGGACCTTCGAGCAGGGCTTGCGACAGGAGATTCGGGCGTCGCTGATCTCCCTCAGCATTCCGACCCAGGCGGAAGTGCTGGAGCGAGCCCTCCTGATCGAGAGCTTCCTGGCAGAGCCTTCTTCAGTGGCGAGACCTAGCGCAGGGCGGCAGGTAGCTGAGTCTTCGGCAGCAGGTAGCCGACGGATGACCCAGGGTTCCAGGCGGACCAGACCTTCCGGCAGGCGACCCCGGGACACTGGCTCAGCAGTGCAGGGCACACAGCGGAGTGCCAGCCTTCCGAGAGGCAGGTTGTGCTACACCTGCGGCGGGCAGGGTCACATGGCTCGTGACTGCCCGACTCGCCGACCAGAGGAGCAGCAGACGGTGGAGGGGCCACCCAGGCAGAGGCAGAGGGTCGACCATGGCGGTCCGCAGGGAGGAGGCGGACGAGGCAGAGGAGCTGGCCGAGCAGCGGGTGGTGGGCGACGCTTCCAGGCTTTACCCCCACCACCACCAGGAGGGCCACCTCGACCACAGGGAGCTGGTGGGCAGGGGCAGGCCCAGCTCCAGGCAGTGGAGGCCTACGACCCCGACATGCCAGAGATGATTCGAGGTACGATCTGTGTCTATTCCACCCTTGCTGCAGTACTTATAGACACAGGAGAGAGTCACTCTTTCATAGCCTCTACCCTTGTTCGGAGCTCGGAGATTCCGACTGAGCCGTTGGCTCGATCCTTACGGCTAGAGACTCCTACGGGAGCAGACTCGACGATTACGCACTGGTGCCGGCAGTGTGAGCTTACTCTAGGAGGCGAGAGCTTCGGCTGGGATCTCCTTGTAGCGGCGTCGAGGCCTTACGACGTCATCTTGGGCATGGATTGGCTATCCACGGTTCATGCCCAGATCGACTGTTTTAGGCGCAAGGTGCGATGTGTTCGTACCGACGGGAGCAGGTTTACCTTCACCGGCGAGAAGGGAACCTTTGCAGCACAGGATGGACTTCCGCAGAGGAGAGTGCAGCCCATCTCTCATCAGTTGGCTAGCCTCATCCTAGGAGCAGTGGACGTGCGGAGTCCAGCTTTTCCTGCAGTGGTGGACCAGTACGTGGACGTCTTTCCCGACGACGTTCCAGGGCTACCTCCTCGTAGAGAGGTAGACTTTTACATCGACTTGTACCCCGGGACAGCCCCAATATCTACTCCAGCATATCGGATGGCCCCCGCCGAGCTTCGAGAGCTGCGGGTACAGTTGGAGGACTTGCAGAGCAAGGGGTTTATCCGACCCAGTGTTTCACCCTGGGCTTCCTCGATTTTGTTCGCCAAGAAGGCGGGCGGGAGCTTGCGACTGTGTGTCGACTATCGTCGCCTGAACCAGGTGACAGTGAGGAACAAGTATCCGCTGCCTCGGATTGATGACCTCTTCGATCAGCTCAAGGGAGCGCGGTGGTTCTCGAAGATAGACCTCCGATCAGGCTATCATCAGCTCAGAGTTCGAGACGAGGACGTGCAGAAGACGGCCTTCAGGTGTCGGTATGGCCATTATGAGTTCTTGGTTATGTCGTTCGGCGTAACCAATGCTCCAGCAGTGTTCATGAGCCTCATGAACAGGATCTTCCAGCCATACCTCGACCGATTTGTCGTGGTCTTCATTGACGACATTTTGGTATACTCGACGACTGAGGAGGAGCATGCCTACCACCTGCGAGTTGTGCTAGACACACTCCGAGAGCACCAGCTTTATGGAAAGCTCTCAAAATGCCAGTTCTGGTTACGTGAGGTCCATTTCTTGGGGCACGTCATTTCTGAGGCGGGAGTTGCAGTGGATCCCGCGAAGATCGAGGCAGTGCTAGCTTGGGATCCACCCAGGAGCGTGACAGAGGTGCGGAGCTTCTTGGGCCTAGCGGGATACTATCGGAGATTCGTGCCAGACTTCTCCAGAGTTGCGGCACCACTCTCAGCTTTGACGAAGAAGGGGAAACCCTTCGTGTGGTCAGACAGATGTCAGCAGAGCTTCCAGGAGCTGAGACAGAGATTGACTAGCGCACCTATCTTGAGGTTGCCTGAGGAGGGAGTTGGGTATGTAGTTTACTGCGATGCATCAGGGACTGGACTCGGGTGCGTCCTGATGCAGGAGCGGGCCGTGATCGCCTACGGATCACGTCAGTTGAGGCCGCATGAGCAGAACTACGCCACTCATGACCTGGAGTTGGCAGCAGTGGTCTTCGCTCTGAAGACTTGGTGGCACTATCTGATGGGCGAGCGCTTCACAGTCTTTTCTGACCACCAGAGTCTCAGGTATATCTTCTCTCAGAAGGACCTGAACCTGAGACAGCGGAGATGGCTTGAGTTCCTCCAGGACTATGACTTTGAGATAGTCTATACTCCTGGGAAGGGGAACGTGGTAGCCGATGCCCTCAGCAGGAGGACGGGCATTCAGCTACTTGAGGAGGCGACGGAGCAGCTAGCCTCCTTACAGATATCCTTCGTGGATAGAGACGGAGCAGCCTTTCTTCAGTCTCTCACAGTCTCTCCTCCACTTCTACAGCGGGTCAGAGAGGCTCAGCATGAGGACGCTGACTGTGAGACCCGGCGTGCACTGATATCCTCAGGTCGGGCGCCTGATGGCTTCTCCCTTGGAGCAGAGCACGACATCCTTTTCAGAGGACGTACCTGCGTACCAGTCGCTTTACGAGAGGAGGTGCTGAGAGAGTTTCACACTTCTCCCTTGGCGGTGCATCCCGGAGTGGCGAAGATGTACCAGGATCTCAGACGACAGCACTGGTGGCCGGGCATGAAGAAATCTGTGGCAGAGTTCGTTTCACGATGCCTCACCTGCCAGCAGGTGAAGGCAGAGCATCAGGTACCAGCAGGCTTGGTACAGCCCTTGGAGGTCCCGGAGTGGAAGTGGGACGGCATATCTATGGACTTCTTGACTGGACTTCCACGCACTTCCAGAGGTCACGACTCCATTTGGGTGATTGTCGACCGACTCACCAAGTCGGCACACTTCTTACCCATCAGAGAGCAGGGCTCAGTGGAGAGCTTGGGACGTCTTTACGTCCAGGAGATCGTACGGCTTCACGGTGTGCCATCTTCTATCGTCTCCGATCGAGATGCTCGTTTCACTTCCCGGATTTGGAAGGGGTTGCAGGAGGCGTTCGGGACGCGGATCCATCTGAGCACAGCCTTCCACCCTCAGACGGATGGTCAGACGGAGAGGACCATACAGACACTCGAGGACATGCTTCGTGCATGTGTTCTCGACTTTGGTCGCAGCTGGGAGGACCACCTACCCTTGGTGGAGTTCGCGTACAACAACAGCTACCACTCCACCATCGGGATGGCACCATACGAGGCGTTGTACGGCAGACCCTGCAGATCACCGTTGTGCTGGACAGACCCTGGGGAGTCAGCACTCGTGGGACCAGAGATGGTCCGAGCCACGACAGAGAAGGTCCAGATCATCCAGGAGAGGATGAGGACAGCTCAGAGCCGGCATAAGTCATATGCTGACAGGAGGCGGAGGCCACTAGAGTTCGAGGATGGCGACCACGTCTTTTTGCGTGTCTCACCTCGACGTGGTTTACAGAGATTTGGCCGAGGCGGCAAGTTGTCTCCACGCTTCATCGGGCCTTTCCAGGTCCTCAGCAGGATAGGATAGGTGGCTTATCGCCTGGCTCTACCACCTCAGTTGCACCGGGTGCACGACGTCTTTCACGTGTCTCAGCTGAGGAGATACGTGCACGACCCGACGCACATCATCGACTTTGGGGAGCTGGACGTGGACGATGGGGCGACTTTTGCGGAGGTCCCAGTGGAGATCGAGGATCGACAGGAGCGGGTCCTACGTGGGCGGTCGATTCCCCTTGTGCGCATCAGATGGCAGCACGGGAACCTCCAGGAGAGCACTTGGGAGCGGGAGGCTCAGATGCGTGCTCAGTACCCCCATTTGTTCCCCTAGTTTTTGATGTATCTTTACGGGGACGTAAAGCCCTGAGGTGGGAGTAATGTAAAGACCCGCAAATTTCAAGGAAATTTTTTTTTCTTAATTTTCTTTGGAATTTTACAAGAGCGCAGCTTCAGACGGCACCTGATTCCGAGGCCCGGTGTGCCCGGAATCAATTTCCGAAGTTTGGCTCGGGTACGTTCAGTGAACGGACGAGCGGGTTTTTCTATCTTTTGAACCGGTGCCCGGAATCGAATTCTGAGGGCACCGATGAAACCGCAGCGCCGGTATTTGCTTAGAAACGCCTCTTCCGGAGTTGCGTTTGCTCAGACGTGGTTTTTAAATTTTGCGGCTTTAAGTCAGAAATAAAATAAAGTTTGTGCGACAACTTTATTTTATTTCACTTAAGCTGCTTGGAAGCCACTTGAAGCCACTTAAAGGCGGCTTGAACTGAGTTGAACTGGATAGGATGCTATCCAGAAATATCCTACCCCCTTGGTAGGATATTTGTGAGGCAGGGCCCGCACGAGCCCCGCCGTTTCTTTCGCTAAGTAACGCACCCGCGAAAACCCGTCAAGGTAACTGAAAAGTCAACCGACGCGTTTTCTTTAATTCTTAACAGACCATTTAATTGGGCGGTTTATTTCGTGAATTAAATGGGCTGTTTCTTTCGTGAATTAAATGGGCTGTTTTATTCGTTGAATTAATTCAACGAATTAAATGGGTCGTTACTTACGCGTTTTGCGTTTGTTGGAAAATTAATAAAATAGACAACTTGTCTATTTTGGAGGATTTCTATCGTTGTGCAATTCATCTGAACCTCCACCCTCCCCGCGAAGAACGCGAAGAACGCGAAGAACGTGAAGAACGCCGGCGACCGGAATTCGACGACGCACGCCGTGATCTGCGACGTCGACGAGCCCTACCCGCGACGTTCTTCGGCGACGCCTCTTCTTCCGCGGCCGATCCTCGTTCGGCAACTAAGGTGAGAATTGGATCTTTTCTTCTCCCTTTTTAATTTCAATATCAACGGATTTAAACTAATTAAATCCGTTTGATCTTGATCCGGAGATTGGCGACGCGACGCCGGATACCGCGACGACGCGACGATCTCTTTCTTCCGCGACGAGCGATTCCGCGACGACCTCTCGTCCGACGACGACGACAAAGTAAGGGTTGTTGGAATTTTATCTTATTTCCCCGTGTTTATTCTTTTAAAGTGAAGAACATGATCTCCGACAATTTTAATTTATTTAAAATTGTTGTTGATTATTCCTCCCGTGGATTATGACTAACGCGGAGGGTGCGGGTCTAACGAACAAGACCCGGCAACCCTCCGCCCATCTCTTTTGTTGTGCGGATATGGCGGACGACGACGAACCGCGCGGCAGGGGCGATCTGTTGATCCCGCAGTGAAGGTCGGCCCCCGGGTGGAGCAACGGCGTAGACGGGAGGCAAAACGGGCCACCGGAGCAACTCCGGCGGCCCGCGGAAGGCGGCGGCGGCGCGGGTCGCCGGCGCGGCGGCGCCGGCGGCCGGAGGCGGCGGCGCCCGGCGGCCGGAGGCGGCGGCGCCCGGCGCGCCGCCGTGGAGAAGATCCGCCGCGGCTGAAGCCGCGGCGGCGGCGGCCGGTTCCGCGGCCGCGCGGAACTGGGAAGGGACGCGGCAGCCCGGCCGCGTCCGCGTGACAGGCGGCCCCCCGCGGGGCCGCGTCTCCTTCAAAGCCGCGGGTCAACCCCGCGGCGGCAGCTCCTTCGGCCGCTCGGCCGAAGCCGAGCCGGCCGGTCCGGCCGGCCGGGCCGCGCCCAGGACGGGCCGGACCCGGCCTCGCCGGTTCGGGCCGGGTCGGGCCGACCCGGTTCGGCCGACCCCAGGGGGGGTTCGGGCCGGGTCGCCCCGGGCCCAGAACCCCCGTTTCGGGCCCTCTTCGGTCTTTCACCCATATCTTGGGCCTGGGACCTCCGATTGACGAACCGTCAGCGGCTACGCGATCCTTGGATCGAGACGGTCGTTTCGGTATATTATACTCAAGGTTTCGGAAGACTTTGGGTTCGGCCGGGTTGGTTCGTACACGAAACCAACCGGGCCCTCGGAGCGGAAACGCTCATAACATGAGCTACGGACGTCCGATCGACGTACCGTCAGCTGTGGTAGATTCCTCTAAGTGAGACGGAACTTTTGGCATACTCCGCCCGAGGATCGGATACAGGCGGAGTACGGTCGGGTCGGTTTTTCCCTAAAAACCAACCGGGCCCCTGGGACGAAAATGCCAATAACTCTCAGACCGGGCGTCCGATTGACGCGCCGTCTGTTGCGTTGAGATCCTGTTGTCGATACGGAACTTTTGGATACATCAACTTCGGACTACGTGTCAGTTGATGTATCAGCCTCTCGGCTCGTGGAGCGGACCCTCCTAAACGAGCTCGCTGTGTGCGGGAACCCTAGCGCTGGCTGTGACTTCGACGACAGAGCAGAGATCCTCCGTGGACTGCGACGACAGCAGAGCAGAGATCCTCCGCGGACTGCGACGACGGCAGAGCAGAGATCCTCCGTGGACTGCGACGACGGAAGAGCAGAGATCCTTCGTGGACTGCGGCGACGACTGTGCAGAGATCCTCAGTGGACTGCGTCGACTACTGCACTCAGCGATCCTACGTGGATCAGTGCTACCGGTTCTGTGTGAGCCTCTGCCTACAGGTTCTGTGTGAGCCCGATCCTGTGTGGGTCCTTACTACCGGTTCTGTGTGAGCCACTGCCTACAGGTTCTGTGTGAGCCCGATCCTGTGTGGGTCTTTTGCGGGGGTTAGTACCTATCGATCCTTCGTGGGTCCGACGACTTAGATGGATCAGTGATCATCTTTGACGTCATCTGAAAAAGTATACCTGGTTGAGCTGAATCTTATGTTACTCTCCTTTGTGGATTGTGTTGAACTATCCTTTGTGGATTTACTGTTTACTCTCCTTGTGGATTTGAGTCTTTCTTTCCTTTGTGGATTGAGTTGTTCGGGAGCTCGTGAGCAGAGCTAGAATTGGGGACTTAGGTATATGTATGGGCATATACCTAAGTCGAGTCAGATGTTACTTCGTGATTGCATCTTTCTTTTGTGCTATATCCTTTGTGGATTTCGGGAGACCTTCGGGGGTCTCGGGGTCCTTACTGAGTAGCTTATACTCACCCCTGCACGGGCTATGCCCGCACCTTGTTGTGTTGGTTGCAGACGACGGACAGCGCTGATCACGGTTGGGGCGTGGAGCAGGACGGTACCTGGAGGTGGACCACTGGACGGGACGTGCTCGGAGCGGACGTGGGACCCGAGGAGCCTGGAGGCTATCTGTACCCACCCTTCAGGTGGGATTGCCAGTGGACGACACGAGGCCGCCGTCTTTTCTTCAGTTGCTGTACTTTACTTTTCAGTTGTACTTTACAGTTGGGCTTGTATTTCCGGCCCCCTTTACTTTTCTGCACTTTACTTTCCGCTTGCTGACTCTGTGGTGGTTGTTACTTATAAAGGCAATGCCTTCCCTGTTTACCGGGATTTTACGCCTTGGTGCTAGTCACCAGCCCCTGGCCTATGGAAGGCGGGCTTGGGGTAGTCACGGCACGGGCCCCGAGGTCGGGTCGTGACACCCCCGGTTCGAATCCTCTTGACCTACCTTCAGCATGGGCTTCCTCCTTTTCTACCTACACGGAATGTGTGGTATTTTCATATATATATATAAATGTGTTTAATAGAACCCATGATGGGGATGGACCGGTTGGCTAGAATCGTAATCCGGTTCCAAAAGGCTCGGGTTCGAATCCAGACAACCGTCCCATTTCCATCATTTGTTCTTTTAATAAAACCACATGATGTGTACTCCGATATATGCCGTGTGCACCATGATTTTTCAAAAATAAATTAAAAACATTTTTAAAATAATAAATTATATGTGGGTGAAGTTGGCGGATTGGCAAAGTCTCGGAACCAGTTTCGAATCGCGCTAATCTCCCCGCTTCACCCCCATCCTTTCCTAAATAAAAACCACACGCCGTGATTTTATTTCTTTCCATTTGTATAGGCCTTATAGAATAAATATATATATATATAATAAATATGAACAGCAGAACAACCTTTTCTCCAGTGGTTTAGGGATTTCATTCGGAACGGCTGATCGCCGGTTCGAATCCCACCCCAAGCACCGGACCAAAGGTTGTACTACTCTTTTTATAATTTTAAATACACGGCGTGTATTTCCTGATATACGTGGTTTATAGGTTTATGTATAATAGAATTTTTAGATATATCTATTTTATTTTAATTGTTAATAATAATTATTATATAGTTTACTATAATAATTATATATTTATATCGTTGTTTTACAAAAAAAATCGGGATACACAGCGTGTAGTCCAATCATACACGTCGTGTACCGCAGCTATATAAGCCGCAGTCCACTCGGCTTGAGGTCGTGTCGCACGGCCGCCCCATTTCCTCCTTTCTTCCCATTTCTTCTCCTGAACGCCACTCGAACCCCCCTTTTTCCAGATTCGTCGATTTGGGCATTTAAAGTTCTGATTCTTCTCACATTGTGATCCTCGATCTTGGTACACCATTCTACACCCTCTATTTTAAGTTTTTAGAATCTTTTAGGGTGTTCATAGGATCGGCCGACCATTCGGATTCCACCTGTACAGGACCACAAAATGAAGAACACACGTTGTGTACTTCTGTACACGGCCACACACAAAATATTTCAAAATTTGAATATACACGGTGTGTATGTTCGGTACACATAGTGTCCTCTTCATCATGACCAAGTACAGCTTTGCACATGGCCTCACACACCATTTTCATGAACACGGTGTCTATGCTCGGTACACACCGTGTCAATCATTTCCGTTGGCCCCTCTGTGTGTGGCACATAACACGGCCTGTCACCCCATGTCCCAAAACATGGAGTGTCTGTTCGGTACATGTCGTGTCCTTTATATCTATAGCCATCCCGTGTCTACCCTCTACACGGACATGTTCTTCGTGTGCAGTACACGTCGTGTCCTATACCTACACGACGTGTATTGTTTTCTTTGAACTGATAAAAACATGGTCGTGTCATTTGTACCACACGACCACCTGCACATTGAGTGAACACGGCGTGTATGTTCGGCACACGCCGTGTACTGTTACATAGTCTATTTCCACCCTCGGCGTGTCTATCCAGAGAACACGGGATAATCTATATTTTGAATACACGTCGTGTACTCTAGAGTACACACTGTGTACTTTTATTTTCTAGTTTTCTCACATTTTCTTTGTTTTATTTTCTTCCTTTTTCTTTTTCTTTTGTTTTGTTTTATATTTATTTCTATTTCAGGGTATGGTAGATCACGATCCTTCCCGCGGGAAGCGGCCAGCCTCTGCCACCGAGGGCGAGAGGCCCAGCTATCGTCGGATCAGACTCTGACCACCTATGCAGCCGGACCCTAATGCTTCGGTCTTTGAGCTCCCTCCATTGGCCATTCTACCGCCACTCACTCTCTCAGATGAGTTTGGGCCTACTTCTGCTGCACCAGCTGCCACTTTCCATGTGCTATCGTCCTCAGCAGCTGGTCCCTCTTCGAGCACACCTTCCACCGAGCCACCCTCTACTTTGGCAGATCCACCTCCAAATCCAGACGTTGCTGCTGCCCCGACACCTAGGTCGGGACCTGCAGGTGCTCCATATCCCTGCACGGTATTCCCGGTCACCGACCTCGCATACGACAGGTTCCGACGCTTCTCTCGTCGGCCGATATCATTGAGTGGCCGGTACCTCGACAGCAGAATTCCACAGCGGCTCGGTATTTGGGAGGAGTTGGAGGTGCTTCTCAGGCACACCTCACTCAAGATTTTCCAGGTCAGGACTCTTGTGTTCCGTGATTTATTTTTGGAGTTTGCGGCCACGTTTGAGTTCGATGGAGCGGAGTACCGAGAGACACCTGGCGATGCGGTGCCCGTAGTTCAATTCTGGCTAGGCGGCCGCCGTTTTTCTCTTACGATGACAGAGTTTTGCCGAGGGTGAGGCTTCTACCCCCATCCTATCACCCCACCCCCTGTTTCTACCTTGACCCGGCCCGAGCACTCCGACCTCATTTCCATGTGGTGGGAGATCGCTGGGCCTGACCACTGGTACTCCCCCACTTCCCAGAAGATCACTCTTATAGCCGACCTCATCCTTCTCTTTTCCCACTGGTGCTTCAGCGCTATCCTTTTCCCCCGCCATGAGGATATGGGGGTCGTGACCGGCCGTGACATAGAGCTTCTTTCTTGTGTCATCCGGCATGACTACCCGGACCTCCCTTATCTTTCCGCCTCCTATTTCCACTCCATGTTTACCGGCCGTCAGGGCAACCTAAACAGTGGGTTTTACACTGCCTGTCTTGCCCACCACTTGGGGGTATTCGATCCCTCTATACCTCATGACTTGTTAGGTTCACCCCAGTGGATGGACTTTCTCATTCTCATTCATATGGGATTGGTCCGGAAGCAGGGGCGCCTACATCCTTGCCTAGGCTTCAGCCCAGCCACCCGCTGACCCCCCTGCCCAAGCTGATGCACCTGCTCCTCCTTCTCCACCCCCTCCAGCTTCTCCACCTCACCCACCTCCTACTGACCCCACTTATCCTGACTTTCCTTCTTCCATTCCATCCCCCATCCCACCTACCCCCGCACCCTCGGTCGATCCGACCCTTTCCCTCTGCCTATCCATGATGGAGCATAAGTTAGTTCATATCATCAGCCGCCAGGACACCATTGCATGCCATTTGATTCATCTGGACGGCCGCCAGGACCGGATGGAGCAGCTGTTGGAACATATTGCTTAGCATCTTGGTGTTCCACTGCCTCCGCCACCAGCCTCTAGATCCACTCCTGGCCCTTCTACTGCTGCTCCACCGCCCTCTCCTACGTAGGCCATAGATTCTGTTCTACTGACTACGGTGAGCCATGCTGCTGCTACTTCTGCCAGGCCAGGGCCTTCTGCTGAGCTTCCTTCACCGAGTCTCGCACCTGCGGCTCCTACTTCTTCAGCTCCCCTTTCCGATGTAGAGTCAGAGCCTCCCACTTCCACGCCTCCTGTGCCGTCTTTACCGTCTGATTCTTTACAGGGTGATTCCTGCCCTGAGGCGACCCCATGATTGTGACATTTTTCTTTATCTTTTATATCTCTTTTGTCATTTTATGTGTTGTGATGTTATGCATGTTTGCAGTTTTCCTTTTTCTCGACAGTCATAGGTACGGTCATGGAGCACCTTGGGCATCACTTTTCATGAGGGGAGTATTTTTCCATTTTTATTTTCTTTCTTTTTGGATTTACTTCTTCCACGGTTTTCCCTCGTTTTTCCCCCATATCTCACCCCTACCTACCCTTTACCTTCATATTGCACTTGGTGGGCCATGTATCGTATTCAATGTGTGGGAGCATCTATCTTATTTCACCTTAGTCTTTGAACTTTAACTAATCTAGGAGACATCATTATTAGATTCTATATTTTCAAATATAAAGCAATTTTGGTTAATCATTCTTATAAATGCTAGAGTTATCAGTAGAAACTTTTGGAAAGGTTGCATGCTTATTTTAGTTGTTAAGTATTTTCAAATGATTGCTGATATAGTTTCAATTGCAACTTTTCATCCATGATTAAATTACATTGATTAGGCTAATCATTTATATGCATGTCATGACCTGATTGTCCCTTTATTATTTTTCCACTTATGAGAGGTATTCTAAACCCTTTTTCGTATTTCTTTTCTAATACCCTCTTTCTTGAGAGATTCTTAGGATATGCATCACTACCAGAATTTACAAGATTTCTTTTCAAAACATGAAGAAATTTTTGAATTACATTAAAATGATTGAGGCATTGGATTGTTTCAACCCCTTTATCTTGAGACCTACCCTACATTTAATCTTCATTAAGCCCATAGAATCCATGAATAGCCTTTATAGGAATCCACATTACAAGCCTATTTCCCTTCCTACCCTATTTCTTTTTAAACTTTGCATGATTATTCATTTGAGCTTTAAAGAGGGAGTTGGAAATACATGGCATATTTTTGTGTACAGCCATGAAATAAAGTGTGGGGGAGTACCTCTTGATTATTTGGGGCAGAATGGGATCCAAAAATTTACTCATTGTATTCATAAGTGTTTCCCTTGTGTTTTGTTGTAATTAAAAAAAACAAAACAAAACAAACAAGCAAACAACAAGGGGAGCTTATGATTATTTTCCCATGAACCCTACTTGCCTAAGGAAGACGGTGATGATTACAAAAGCATTTGACTGAGCTTGTGAAGGATTCATTTTCAGTGAGTTTTACTTTGAATATCATGCAATGTTGTTTAAATGAATTAGTCTTCCCTTTTCATGCCTCAGAATTTATTTTCACATCTGAACCTACCAATCCTTAGCCATAGAGACATCTGAACCTTATTGATAAATCCCTCATGATTTTTGTAATTCAATTTTTCTGAATTAGAGAACAAGATATCTGGAAAACCTATGGATAGAGTGTATATACCTTAGATTGAGCATAACGTTGAATAAAAATATCTTGAGTGTGGAGTGTGATTTTAACTAGTGAGGTAAATCATCAAGTGGCATGCTTATTTTTGAAAAGTTGAAAAATGTGTTGAAAGAGGATGAGAGTAGTTAATTGCATTATATATACGGCATGATTTTAATATCTTTTGAATTGAATTTTTTTGTGCCTTTTAGAAATATTCCTCAGTAACTTTATCAGTTATACGTTTGATTAATTAAATGACTTCCTTTTTAAATTATATGCTCTTTTAATTAGATGTTGAGATTTTTCTTGAGGGAAAGAAAAAGACTAAGTGTGGGGGAATTTGATGCACCCAATTTGTGTATGCATTTTAATATATATAATTGAAGATAAAAAAAAAATTTCAACAAATATATGTTGTTTTATGAACATATTCTTTGATTTTGGTGATTCTGTTTACTTTCAGGATCTTTCTGGCTAAATGCATGAATCAAGGGAATCCTGTGAAAATTTTGAAACTACACAGCGTGTACTTTTATGCATGCTGTGTACATCTAGATAGGGACACAGACTGAAGGAGGGAATACACGCCCATGTCACCAGGCAGAAGATACACACTATGTGAGTCGGTGTTACATGCAGTGTACTACTTTCTAGAAGTGGTGGTTAATGAGAAAAGTCTACACGCCCATGTGGCCATTGAAGGAGACACGGCATGTTTCATTGCTACACGTCGTGTCTGCTATTCTAGAAGGGGATAACGGCCAAACTTATGATACTACACGCCGTGTATGGCAGCACTACATGCCGTGTACACTCAACTATCATGCATCACTGTGTTCAGAAGTCAAAGAAAGCATGTTAGGACGCCTACCCGTGAAGAAATTGGTGCCAAAGCGCGTTGACGGAAAGTACACGGCGTGTACTTTCTATACACGCCGTGTACTTTATTTTTCTATAAAAAGAGACCATGGCATATGGATTTTGGAGTTCAAAACCATTGGAGACGAGAAGAAGCTCTGCTGCTACCATTCCCGAGCCACTGTGGTGCCATATTTCCACTATCCCACCTTTCGACACCCTACCTCAACTCTTACACGATGAATCCATCAGGTATCACGTGTGTTGTTTCTCTCCCACTTTCTATGTGTAACTAAACCCCTTGTGTTGGGGTTGTGGATGAAGGGATCGTAATTTGTGTGTTGTTTTATATAGTTGTGTTTTATCATTGTAATTCATCTTACTCTTTTTAATTCACTGTTAAATATAACTGAGAATTCTGAGCCGGACCAAGGGAAGAATTCTCAGTGATACAAAAAGAGAAGTAACGATGAAAACATCCATGACCATTGGAAGGATTTCACCGATTCAAATAATGGACTGAACTTAATAAAGAGTTAAGAACACTGACTACCGGACCAAGGAGTCAAATGATCTAATTCCAAACAAGAGGAACCGGACCAAGGAAATCTTGTAAATAAATGAAATCCAGAATAATTGAATTATTATGAACAACACAACCATTTAAACAATATGTATAATAACTCCTTAATCACCACATCCCCGAAACATCTTTTCTTCCCATTTTAAAACTCTTTAAATTTACCCGTTGTTTTCTTTAAAACTGTTATTCATTTCTTCAAAGTAAAACAATTTAGTTTCAATCAAAACCCAATATCAACCCAATCGATTCTAAATTCTTTATACTTCACCTAATTAAGTATTAACTCAATTGAATTCACGCATGCCATAGTTCCCTGTGGATCGACCCTGAACTTATGTTGTACTAAAGTTCTAAAGAACGGGTAATTAATTTGGGACGCATATAACTTCAATCAACGACAAGCGAGACCAATATTCCGATATACTCCAAAATTCATGAAGAGAATAAGGATTATATAAGGGTAATATTGAAAACTCTGATAAACAATAAGATATTTGGAAAAATATGAAAATTTGATTTTTTGTTACAATAACTTTTATTCTTGGAGAACATTGTAACCAATGAAGGAATCTCAATTGACCCTTCTATGAAAAAGTTTATAGAGTATTGACCTCATCATACAATGTAACTAATATTTTTAGTTTCCTTAGTTTAGCATGATATTATAAGAGGTTTGTGAAAAACTTTTCAAGACTTTATAATCTTCTATCCAAGTTAACTCAAAATGGATCTATGTTCATCTGGACAAATAAGTGTGAAGAAAGTTTCCAAGAACTGAAGAAGAGATTGGTTACTCCACCTATGTTAACTCTACCCTCTGTCAGAGAAGGATTCATTATTTATAGTGATGCATCTATGAAATGGATTGTGTGGATCCTCATGAAAAATGAAACGATGATTTCTTATACATCTCAACAATTAAATCCTCATGTGTATAATTACCCTCTACATGACATAGAGTTATTTTCTGTTATTTTTTATATAAAAATATGGAGGATGAATATTTATAGAGAGAAATGTGATATATACATAGACCTCCAATGTTTTAAGTATACATTCCTGAAAAATTAATTAAACATGACACAAAAGAGATGGTTGGAACTTCTTAAAGACTATGAATGTTTAATTCAATGTCACCCTATAATAAAAAACAAAGTCACTAATGCATTAAGTAGGAAATACCCTATTTTTCTAGAAATTATGAGGATTCAATGGGATTTATTGATCAAGGACCTAATAAAGTTGAACATGGGAATCATAAGGGAAGGGACATCATCAACACTATCCCAAATGATTTCCCAACCATCATTACTAAATAATATCAAGAGATCCCAAATAGAAGGTATATTGATACAAAAGTAGATAGATTCTATGAATAATAAGAATTATCTTGAGTTCGATATTAATCAAGAAGGTGTACTGAAATTCCATACAAGGATATGTGTCCCATATATTCTGAAGATAAAAAATATTTGATGTGTGAATCTCATAGTTATACATTCTCTATATATCTTAGAAGCACTAAAATATATAGGGTCATTTATGGTCATTATTAGTGGGACAATATCAAAAGGGATATTTCTAAATACACTAAAAGGTTCTTGGTGTGTCAATAAGTGAAAGAGGAGTGACAACATCCTAAAGGGGTATTAGAACCACTACCCATATTAATATGGAAGTGGGATAATATCACTATGGACTTTGTCACTGGTCTCCCAAAAACATCCCAAGGAAATAATATAATATGGTTATAGTATATTAACTCACTAAGAATACTCATTTCATCACTATTTGGAAATATTTCTCTCTTGACCAACTTTACAAGATATTCACAATGGAATTAGTGAGGATGAATGGGGTTCCACTTTATATCATTTATAATTGTGATCTAAGGTTCACATCTAAATTTTGTAGAATTATTCAACATGATATGAATATTTAATTGAATTTCATTATGTCCTATCACTGCCAAACTGATGGCCAGTCTGAAAGGACTATTCATACACTTAAGGACATGATAAGAACATGATCAATGGAATTTAAAGGTGGGTGGGATCAACACCTCTAGTTAGTTGAGTTCTCATAAAACAATAGCTTCCACTCGAGTATTCAAATGGAACCATGTGAAGCTCAATATGGGAAGGATGTTGAACTCCAACATGCTGGGATGAAGTTGGTGGGAAAAATCTACTTTAGGCATGATCTTATGTAAGATATGGTATAAAAGGTTCATGTTATCCAAAAACATATAAAGGTTTCTCAGAGTCGGTAAAAGAGTTATGATGATAATGGATAAAGGGACATGGAGTTTTATGTTAGAGTAAAAATTTTCCTTTATATATCATTATGGAAGAGATTCATGCGATTTGTAAATAAAGGGGATCTTAGCCCTAGTTACATTGTCCCCTTTAAGATCCTTGATCGTATAGGAGCAGTGGCCTATCAGCTATCACTTCCTCCAAATGTGGATCAATTTAATGATGTATTCTACATATCTATCATAATTAAGTACATACTTAATCCCTTACATGTACTAAATCTGATGTTGTATAGTTGGAACATGAACTCTCTTATGAGGAGTATTCAATGGAGATCTTGGACTATAGAGACAAACTTCTATGCAACAAGACAACTCACAATGTCAAAGTGTTGTGGATGAACCATAAATATGAATAAGTGATGTGGGAACTAGAGGACACAATGAGAAAAAATCACCCTTACCTTTTATCAACTGAGATAATGAGTTTAAATTTTAGTGGAAAATTTACTTAAGGGGGAAGGATGTAACGACCCCTAATTTTTAAATAATATTTGTTTCCTAAATAAATTTTTGTTATATGTTATAAAATATTATACACGTAAAAAAATATAGTGGAACCAAAAAACCTTATCTAATTAATAAATATTTTTACATTAGTCATCTATGAAACCAATTAAAATTCCAAACATTACAACTGGACAAAAATTAAAAAATAAAAAATCTAAAATGGGAAAATATAGATAATTTCAATATGATAAAATCATTTCCCCCATGAAAAATTCTACATAAATAAAAAAAATAGTAAACTAATCAACATCTTAATAAATTAAAATATTGCCTTAGGGATAATTGTAATGATTTTTGAGTAAAATAATGAAGTGGTATTTATAGCATATAAAGGGAAATGTGGTTGTTGGGATTTAACCATTATGACCATTGGTAAAATATAATAGTGGGTCAATATGACCATTTGAAACTACACACATTTTTCATAATTTTACCATTATAATTAGTGTTTATATGTATTAATGAAAATGGATAATTTATATAGAAAGGAGAATCGATGGCCTCAACCAGTAGAGTCATGTAGTTTGAAGACCATTTGTTAGAACTTGGGAGGGAAGAATAATCACTGGGGTTCTACCATGACCAAGCAAAATATGAACTTCAAAAATTGAATCTTGAATGAAATTTCATATAGGATAAGTTCAAGTGAGTGGATATTACCACTTGGTCGATGTTAGCTGATCCACCACATGAAACTACAACCATCGCACACCTTACCCTTAGGATGTATATGGGTGTAATAAGGGGTTACATGTCTAGGCCTTAGTTACTTAAGTGTAATTTCCTTTGTATAAATAAAATTCTTATTCTATAAATTCCTTTTAATAATAGTTTTTCTTAATAAAATATATATTTAATAGAGATGAATTTTATAAATTGATTTTTCTTCTACAAATATAACATAATTTTTTTTCTAGAAAATATATACACTTTTATAAAAAAAACTTGGGTATTATAAATAATATGTGTATTAATAAAATAGTCTTTTAAAACACTATTTTCTAAATATAAAAGATAAAATAATTGTATAATGTCCAATGAAATTTTTTATAGGTATTATAAATTTGGATGTGCCTTAAAAAATTGTATTTTTATATAAATAAGGATTTTTATATTTAAAATTTAAAATTTTCAAATTTATAGAATCATTATTTAAAAATAATAATTATATTTTAAATTATCATGTTGAAATTAGGATAGGGTGAATTAGTGATAATTTTCTAAAAGACTTTATTTTTTTTAAAATAATAAAAAATGTAGTTTTGGGTTTTTCTATATTTTATGACCTCATATTCTGTCATAATTATGTAATAAGTAATTAAACACAATTCATAACCTAAAAATTTTATTTTATTAGTATTAAGTATTTTTATATATTTTAATAAATTTTTTAAAACTATAAGTGACTTTCCAAAGTCTAAAAAGGAGATTTTGATTTTAAAAAACATTACTTTGTTAAATATTTAATTTTCTATTCCCAAATAAGTATTAAAAATGATATTTATTTATATTGTATTAAAATATCAAAAATTTTGATTAAAATTTCCAAAACCATGAGAAAAAACCATGGGTAAGTTAATGGTTTTTCATTTTCTATAACCTAGATATCCAATACCTATATTTGGAAATTATTAAACAATTCCTCCACTTGGGCTATAAATACCCACCCATTTCATTATTTTTATCCACTACTAATCAATACTACATTAATTTATGGTTAATTTTTCTCCTAAGTAGTACCCCCAAGGAGTTCTCAATCTCCCATAGTTTCATCCTAAATTTTTAGGAACAACTCTTCAAGCTAAGGGAAATCTACACTTCTCTTCTCCATTCAGGGTCCCCTTTTCATGTGGTGTGTCTTCTAATTTACAAAATAAATTATTTTGTACAATTTTTTTGTCCCGTTAATATTATAATAGAATTTTATTAATGGTATACCCTTTTACACTCTCATTTTACCCTTTTCTAAAACCATGTTTTATACCCATCAATCTATCGAATTTACTTCTCAAATTTCCCTCTTTTACATGATAAATTATCTTTTCCTTTTTATTTGAATACCCAAACAACTTTTATTTTCAATGGTAATTAAAATAGATTTATAAATTAAATTTTTCATGGATTTATATATATTAAACTCACATTTCCTTTATTAGTTTAAAAATTTTGTAATGATCTTGTCTGTAAGCTCTTTTGTATGCCAATATTTTGATATAAAACTCGTTATTTATTCTCCACAGGTTATTAATGAAATTTTTTTATGATCTATGTGGATCACATGAAATTAATAAATATTTAGGTTTCACCCTAATAGAACTATAATGTATTGGGTAATTAATTTAATCTCTAGATATTACATGTTTTATGATACCTTGGTGAAAAACCTTGGAAATTCTCATTTATGACACCTTGGTGATAAACCTTGGTGATATTCTTAATAATGTCTCATTTAAATGGTGTAGCCACATTTACATGTTATGATTCAGGTTATTATTATTATAATATGTCTCTTGTTCATTTCTTATTAGTATACCTCATTTTTTTGTTGATATGTCTCATGACCACATGCATTTTGTCTCCCTTGTTAATTCCCTTATTGTTCTTTATTCTCACCTCTTTCCTTTGATGTATATCCCCATGATATGAGATGTAGTAAAATTAATCTTGAGTCAACCCATGAATATTTCATTCAATTGTATTAGAAAAATTATTAGGTTTTCAGGTATTATGTAACTATTCTACAAGAAACTAAACTTTAAAATATCTTATGTTTTGTCCTATGTAATGAAAAATTATGTAATAAAAGGCAGGATGCCATAATTTCACACATAAAAATTGTTTTATGAAAAATATATATATTTCACATACTAAATGTTTTATATTTATTTATAACTAATTTATAATCAATTTTTTTTTATTATTAAATTTATTAATGAAAAAATTCTATATATATTTCATAATACATTTTATCTTATTCATACCTACCAAACTAATAGGTAGGTTATAACAATCATATTTAAATAATATTATTTTGTGGTTCATTTAAGGTTAGGGTTGTGTGTGGTGTACACTACAAAAAAATAGTGTTATTTTAATATATTCTAAAATATTAGGTCCATAAAAAACTTATTATAAATTTCTCCTCTTCTATGGAAAATAAATTCATCAACCATGAATATATGTGGACAACTATCTCCATGGAATGATTGATTTCAATTTTTTATTTTCATCACTGGCTTACGAGGATGGTCATGATAATGGTTTTAAAGTATATATATGATATTTATGTCACTATTATGGTTTCAGTGAGACAAATTCAAAAATCTATTAATGAATTAATCATTAAGAAATCATTATCAAATTTTACCATCTTAAACAAGTATACTAAGAGGAATGTATTTTTCTTCATATTATATAATTCTTATATATCCATTAATTATTATACTTACTTAAAATTATAATATATCATACTAATAAACACAAAATATGAATATTATCTTTTTGGTATAATGATATTACAACTAAACCACCTCATAATCATTCATTAAATCATGCTATATTCATTTTTGGGTCGGTTTAACCGCCTACTTGAACAATATAATAAATTTTTATCATGAATTATGGGAATATAGTTACAATTATAATATGATGTAAATGTATAATTAATTATTTTTTTTTAGATATGTTGTATGAATATTTAATTCATTAATTAACAAAAAACCCTTTGATCATCAAGAATCACCAAAACATACTTTTTATTGATTTCATCTTCAAGGTTAAAGACTAAAACACTCATTGATGTAATTTGAAACTTCATAAATTATTATAAATCATCCCTAACAATAATATTAATGACCTGGTAATGATAAAATTTTTAATAATAATGAATACAAATACCAATATTATGAAACCAGTATAAACGATCAAAATTATAGACACCCAATGTAGGAAAATAGATAAAGAACAAACTAGAATTCATATAAAGACTGAATATATATAAAGAGTATAAATGAAAATGGATATGAGTAAGGTTATTAATTAATTGATTATGATATCTATGTTTGTGATACAATAGGTTAAAGTATATTTGTGGAATCTAGGAAAAGAGGTATGGGTTTCCATCTAAAATTCATCTCTTTAAGACATGTGTGGTATTATACACCTAATTTCCATTATATTTTGTATATAATTCCTATTTAAGATGTTATATCATGAAATTCCTTTTATTTATTGTATTTTAAGATCAGTTTGAATCCCTATATTTTAATAGGATTTGATTAAATTTCTACCCAATCCATAAGTGGGGTTTTACACCTTAATTTTAATTCTTTGAGAATCATGAATTATTCACAACTTATTTCCTATTTTGTGGTACATAAGTCTCCATTGAATACATTTTACCATAATCATCATGAATTTCAAGGGATTTACATGTCTATATTTTTATCTCGTCCTCAAATTATTTTGATTTTAAGAGATACCAAAACCATTGTAAAATTCAATATTTTTCATAGTGGAAAAATACTATGTTCTAGTAAAGTTAAAGTGTATATAGTTTCCTAGAAAATGTATCCCTATCTGGATACTATAAGGTAGGTAAAATTGTGGCATAGATTAAACTTAGGGAAATTAACCTGAAAATAGTTGGTTGAGCGTTGAATCAATCATAACTCTGATGTGCGATGAATGGGCTTAAGATTGTACACCTAGAAAGATACTATTGGAAGATATTATTTGGAATATTTATGTGATATATATAAACTATGATGAAGTATTTTTCCTACCATTTAATTGGTCTCCAACAAATGTAAACTATTAAACCCAATTAATATATTCCATGGATAACCCAAAACATTTAAAGTACCCTCGCTGCTATATTTCTTTGATAAGGGTACATCCTTTTTCTTTGATGATACCCCACAGCTTCTAAGTTGATTAACAGATGTTCTCTAAAACATACAAATTATTCCATTGGATGTGGAAGTATTTATTTTCTATATTTTTCATTAATAGATATCCATGTTCTTATTTGGATATATGTTCCTTAGTGAATGGAACTAAATGTATTATTGACCCTTATAGTTAATTCATTGGACTTAATTAGGTGACAGGGGAAGAATTATACAGCCCCCCAATGCATCGATGGGTCCCATGAGATAAAACAGCTTGGGTTTTTATGTATACTTCTCACCATATTAGTATAGTGTCTTGGAAAAAGGCCTTGAAAACATGGTTTGATATATAATATTATGCATTCCATCAATATGAGACCAATGATTAATGTTTTCCATTTTTTCATTTATTTCCATGGATGGAGTATGCCCTCAGTTTCGGTTGATTGTGGATTCATGTTGTTTATTAATTCCTTCTATATCACTTGTGCCATTTTTTATAATAGCTTTTATTTCATTCTAGTATTTATAGATCATTGGAGCTCAATAGTATATTTTTTCTTTCCCTAATAAACATTGAGGAAAAATATATATAATTTTCATTGATATTATGGAACGGGTAATAATTTTCTTGCAATGTATTCATGTTGTATCTTGTGTTTTCAAATGTAGTGTATGTATGTATCTTTTATTCTAAGACTACTATGTTTCTAGATCCTTAGAGAACTCTTTTATTTTATACCAATAATTTAATATATCTACTTTCTTTTTTTCTAGAGTCTGGGTAATTAAAATAAAGTTGGTGGCAGCTAGGTTTTTGTCCACTACTTTTTGATCCATTGGGATTGAATGGTAAACCATATTATATATGGTGGATCAGGGTGTAGTGGGACACACAAAATAAACCCATGTGTTCTCAAGAAGCTATCCTAAGAAGTTGATCAAGACACCAGCCTATGCATAAGGTATTATAGGTGTAGAATTCTCTAGTTGGTTCACTTGACCTATCCAACATAATAAAATGTGAATGAGAATTCTGGGGCATATGTCACATTTTCTAGCATGTTGTGAGGCCGTCATAAGGCCCTCGATTATCCAATGTGGATTATTTCCACCACAATGTCACCTAGATTCCATTTATTAGAATTAAATATCCTATCTTGGGTATCTCATGAACATAGATCATGATTGTGTACTTTTTTGTCCATCTGAGGCCATTTACATGGTGATATAGGCATGTTGTAAATGCAATCATGTATGACCATTTATAGAGTCTACATTAATATTTGCTAGTGACCACAATGCAGTAGGTTATATTGATGGGAATTATAGTTGTATAGGAACTTGATGGTATTCCATCCTTCCTATACACCCATGATATATATCTAATGTATGTGTTTTGGATTGGAGGGTAGGAATTTGTACATTATCTTTCTCCATGTAATAGTCTTCTTTATTGTTATGTGATACAGAATGTAGAAGGATTCCATTTCTCTCATTTCCTATGATCTATATCCATAGGAAGTAGAGATTGGAATCTATAAACTATTAACAATACACCTTTCTTCAAATCACTAGTTTTGAGGATGATGGGGTGAGAGCCATATGTAGATTTTTTTGTGTACTCCCTTGTTTGAGTTATACATATGGGTGAGGCACAGTTTCACCATTCCAATTTAGAGCGGTGATGTGATGATTATAGTGATCAAGTAGTGAAAATTTCATTGATATTCAAGGTTAATAAACCCCTCACAACTATTTGATGTTTTCCGATAATGCATGATACCTCAATTTTTGTATTATATTGGTGATATGATGATGTTTGTGTTCACATCACATTAATGGGAATAGGTGATTGGTGACCATTATGCATAGGGTCTTGATGTTACCCTTCATTATACCACTTCCATAGATCTGGGTTGATTAATCTAAGAAACATATAAAGGTTGGTTAGTATTTTCACATTTGTGTTTTCTTGGGTTATATTCAACATCTTGAGATTTTAGAATACATTTCACGTTAATAAATTTATTATGTTCAATATATTTTGGTGTAAAAAAATTAATTTAAGTGAAAATTTCCTTATTATAATATAAATTTAAAGTAAATAATAAATATTTAATTTATATTGATAAAATTCAAGTAATAAAATTCATGAAATGGTTGAGAAATTATAAGAAATGTTAGTCTAGTATTTCATGGATAAATTGAAATGTATTGTTTATAACCCTTATTTTTATTATATATGTTAATTTATTTTATTTTGAATACTAAAATGATTTAAAATTACTGTTTACACATGTATAAAAATGATAAATCATTCATAAATTTATTTTCAAATGGTTATAAATGAAGATAAAATCATTTTAAGTTAAAAAATAGATATTTTTTCAGAAAACTTTTTTTATGGATGCAATGTGTTTTTATGTTAATAAATTTAATTAATCACTATTTATAAATTAATTTAATTAAATTTGTAGATAATATATTTAATAAAATAAATTAATATTCATTTTATGTTTTTTTTGGTAAGGAATGAAAATAAAAATATTTTTTCTTATTAAAAATAAATGTTTTCTAAAAATGGTTTATATGCATTTTGTACGCATATATTCTACTTAATTTCTTTCTCCCATAGAAAATAAATCTTATAAATGGATTCTATATGTTTAATAAACATTTAAATTTTTTTTTCATGGTTAATTTCATTTTTTATAAAAAAAATAAGTTACCTTGGTAAGAATGTTTTCACCATATTAAAGGTAAGAACGTGTTAAAAGGGTTAAAATAAAGGGATAAATTTTTAAGATATTAATAAACCATATAAATAATTTAATTATATGAGTTGATTTAGTAATCTTTCATAGTGTCTTAAAAAATTGTATTTTTTGGATACACTTTCCTATGAGTGTGATTGTATTATATTTTAATGTTCTTAATATTTAAAAGGGAGCCACTCCATTCACTTATAAAAGAGAACCTCCCCTTCTCACTTCTTCACACACTTTGAGCACTATAGAATAGTCAATACCTACACAAATATCTTTTCAATTTTCCTCCTCATTACTTAGAATTCTTAATATCACCAAAAGAGATTCCTAAGAAATCATAAGGTGTAAGCCATAGGAAGATACTCTAAGAAGAGGTAATTGTCTTTACTGATCCACTTCATGTTTCATTCTTCTTCCACATCCACCAAATCTTCTATAACTACATTAATATAATGAAAAAGTTTTTTTAATATTTGAAAAAGTTTTTAAAATTTTTAAAAAAATATATCTCATTTCCATCGAATGTAAAATAAAAGTGTTGTTCATGCGTATGTACGGACTACCATATCCCTGAAACGAAATGTTTCATTTTCCATCCCCACCACAAAGGGATAGTTATATTAATATATTTAATGAATATATATGATATTAAGGATATAATAAGTTTTTCTATAAATATAAATTATTATTTACCTTTCTTTATTTCCATCAATTGAATAATGAATGAATCACTTGTAAAACCCCAATATTTTATTATTTATTTCTATTTAATAAATTTGAAGTGTTTGATAGCTTTCTTTAAACACAAAACTAAACTTGTGTGAGTAATTATTATATATTATAAGTTTAATCCCATTATATTATATCTAAACCATATATAATTATTGAAAATAATTTATAGTTAACTTAGGAAATATTATTGATCCTAAAGAAATATTTTGAAATATTTTTTTTATAAGAATTATTTTTATCATGGATGATTTATTCAATAGTTACACTATCTTATTTTAAAAAATAATTCAGATTTTTTTAATTATAAAAAAATTAATCATTTATAAAATGAATTCATTGGTTATCAATTGTTTAGATATGAAAATAAAAATCATTTGAATGTTAAAGGAGTTATTTTTCTGAAAACTATTTTCTTATGTGTGCGCAATGTGTTTTTATCTTAATAAATTAAATGATTCACTATTTATTAATTATTTTAATTAAATTTATATAATATATATTAAATAATATATTTTAAAATTAATCTAATAGTTTTTACATGGAAAATAATAATGGTAAAGTCAGCTTTATGCTTAAAAATATATTTTTTTAAATGGTTTTCATTTCATTTTAAAAAATTATTTTTAAATGAATTTATTTTATAAATAGAAATTGAATATTATAAAGTGTATTCCATATTTTTAATATATATAATTTCCATAAAGAAATATTTTTAACTTACTATTTTTTCATAATTAATAGTAAAAATAGTAAGATTGTGTTTCCATGTTTAGGGTTAAAATAGTTTACTATGGGTTAAACTAAGAGATAAGGATAAAAATGAAACTTAAACTTGTATAAATATTATTATTTAAAAATATTTAGACCATATATTATCTTAAATTCTATTTATTTTCCATTTGTAGAAACTTTCACAATAAAGTGACTTTGTATTATTTGAATCTTTTAAGTAATTTCATCTATGTCTCTCCCCTAACTTATAAAAGGGAAAATTTTATCCTCCCATATTCACACAATTTGAGCCTTATAAATCCAAAAATACTTACCAAAAATCCTTCCAATATTACTTAAGTTTTTTCTCGATATTCTTTTCTTTCCTGAATACCATCTTAATAAATGTTAAGGTGTAAGAAAAAGGAGGTCTCTCAGAGAAGAGGTAATCATCATACCTGAATATTTAGAAGTTTATATATTCTTAGACTTCCTAAAAATATATTTTATACACCATAAAATTATTAATCTAGTGTATTAAATATACATATATGTTATTATGATTATGGGATAACTATTTTCCAACTCCTTTTTATCAAATGGGAAATGAAAGTATTACTTGTGTGTACATGTGGACTACCGCTTCCACATAGCGATATGAATCATTTTCCATCACCATATTTCATGGATAGTTATTATTATATATATATAATTTATACATTATATTTATGAAATTATTATTTTTGAATAATAATATATTATCCACATTCTTACATTCCTATCCTTTAGAAAATAATAACATCACTCACGTGAAAGTGTGGAATGTCGCCTCCACAAAGCGATGTGATTTGTTTTTCATTTATGATTTACATAATTAGTAATAATCATGTATTTAATTAATATATATTATATTTATTATATAGTAATGATTCTCGAAAATTGAATTATTATTTACCTTCAATTTTTCCATCCATCGAAAATTTGAAATATCACTCGTGCGTACGTATAGAATATTATCTCTACAAAGTGATGTAATTAATTTTTCATAAATACTTTATATGAATGGTTATAAAATTGTATATAATGATTAAATATAAAATTTATGACATTATTAAGATTTATTATATGATATAATAATGGTAAAATTGTAAATATCATAACTTCCAAACTGAAACATACATGAAAAATGAATCATTTTACACTCAAAATGATGATGAGAATGATAGATCATTAATTAATTGGTGATAAGATGTTATTAATAAACCATTTATGGTATTATAAGTATTAATATGGTCTTAGTATGTAATTAAAATAAATTTAAATTTATTATAAATAGGTTTAGATTGTTTACAAAGCAAGTCATACTTAAGGTAGGGGTTTCATGCCTCACTTTTATTTTTTTGATACATATTCCATAATAACCACTTGTTTCTTATATGTGTTGTATATACATTAAGTGAATTTATTTTATGATACATATAATTAAAATAATGTGGGTTTATAAATCCATATAATTTTTTATCTTTCATGAGTTTTTTATATGTATATTAACAAAGCGGTAAGGGATTTATCTTACAATCTGATTTTGTAACATTCCTAGTTTTTGGAGCGTGTTGAATTCCTCACCCATTCTGAATTTTCAGAGTTTGGTGAGTAAAACAACAATTTTATTGATCAAAAGAATATTTTCCTTGACCCAATGTATTTTTTTGGATGTTTTTTGAGTCTTTTAAAATTACGTAGTGTTTTTGGATGGGTTTTGGGTGAACTGGACACCGAAAACCCATGTTTTCAGGGTGCACAGACTGAGGCACGTAGTTTGAACAAACCTTGTGGCATCCAAGGAGTAACTGTGCGGCCCTCTAGGTTCCCTAGAAACGGTATGAAAATCCATGTGGGAGGGGTTTCAAAGTCATGTGACAATGTATGTAGTTTTTGATAGTGATATCACGCACGATTGTTGCACAGTTTTGAGAGTCATGTGGGACAATTGTGTGAGGTGCCCATTTGGATAGTGGGTGTCTCATGGTTGGATCACAGTTAGCCAAACCATGTGAGCCATCCATGAACCTAATTTAAAGATATAAAATAACTAAAATGTTCCTCCCTTATTATTTGATCTTCTTCTTCCTTTATCCCATCTTCCACCAGTACGTATCAAGGGTTTTATTCTCCCCCTAGGCTTTGAGCCTTCTTCTATATCGATGCTTTGTTGTTCAATATATCTATGACATTGAATCCATATTGGTAAGCCTTTGAATCCTCTTTCTTAATTTATTCCTTTCTTCTTTTTCTCTCTCTATATAAGATTCCAAATCAGTAAGATCCATTTTACTCAATTCTCAAGTAGTTAATCTAAAACATTGATTTTTTTCAAATCAATTTGAGTTAGAGGCTAAGAACAAATGAGTGGACATCTACCAACACAAGGTTGGTGGTGCTCATATTTCTTGTGATTTCATGCGTGTTTTTGGGGTGAGACTTTTAGTGTGCCTTTTTTTACCAATCAAGACCCTATGAATTTAATTTATTATATTTAATTAATTAAATTGACCATGTGATTTGCCTATAGTAATGTTCATATATGTTTTTTTATTATTAAGTCTTGGTGAGAGGTCAGGACCCTGGGACGATTATGAAATGGTGATTTTTTTAGTAAATTGAATTATTTAAAATTAATTATATTGATTGGTTGAGTTCCATGGGAATATGATGGACTCATCTTGAGGATTGAGATGGCATTGGCAATTTTGTTTGAGGTGATACGATCATCAGGATGAGCTTGGCCTAATACATTTGGGTTATGTAGATCACTGGTTGGGTGACTTGGTTGTTGGAATGAAGAGACAATTTCATCAAGTTATGGGTGAGTCTCGTGAGATGTTGAATGGTGTTTAAAATTGGATGAGAGACATGGTCAAAGATTCATGAGGTGTCGGGTGGTGTGTCTTAGGTTATTATTGGTGATTTTTTCTCACTTGTGTTGGAAAATGTGTTATTTAGAATCATGTGTACATAGTAGGACTTAGATGATAAGATGGTATTGACCACTCATTTGGGTAGAGACCTTCGATAGTTGAATCATAGATAAGTGGTTGGAGGTACTTGTTGGAGAAAGCTACAGGGATGGTAAGGATCTATCATTTAATAGTGTTGAGACTGTTAGTTAGGTATTGAGACTCACCATACTTGAGGTCGTTGGGCCAGGACTTGTTTGGGAGTTCAAACAACATAATTCATTAGGACTTCGACTATTGATTTGATAGTGAAATTTTGGTGGGTATGTATCATTGTACCTTAGATGTTAGGCTTTGAACCAAAGGGTTTTCTTATGAGTTGAGGTTTATGGGACCAAGTACGGATTATTAGGGCATGCCTTAAGGATGTTAGATTTTGTATAGACATGAGGTGTCAGTTGGCACAAGGTGATGGGTTGTTTTATTAGAGTTGTAACCTAAGGGTTCACCTGGACTGATTCACATCAAAGGATGCCTTGGGTTAAGGCAAAGGATCCTCTCCTTTACATATTTTCGACATTGGCTGAAGTAGGTGAATTTTTCCCTTATGGATATTAAGCATAATGGGGGAATATTATTTATATCATTGTTCAGTGATTCTTTATTTATTATTTAAACATGCCTTATTAATCATATATGTAAGATAAGAACACATTGTTGGTGGCCTACTTAGATTCTTTATCTCACCCAATACAGGCCCTTCGAGGCGTGTGTAGAATTTATGGCTCTGTTTTCAGGTAGAGGTTTAGGATCTAGATCTGGACCTTACTGTTCGGATGTTCAACATGGGATGGATGGAAAGGGACCATTGGTTCTTTCCTAAAATAGAATTTATCTTTTTTTTTCTTCCTTTCTATACCAGCATGCTTATATGTATGTCCTGAGGTCAGCCTTTGGCAACCCTTATGCTTATTGACATGTATGACTTGTTTTGATATGCATTCTTAGATACGAATGGTATGTGTGGAATGTTTATTTATTCCACTATTTTTTTTGATATTCTTATGCTATTGTATGATATTTCTTTTTCTTCCTCCATGGGTGGGTTACTAATTCAGTATGTTTGGTCTTTTCTTCTACTACTATATCTATTAAACCATTATTATATCATCACTAGAGGGTGTAGTTTCCCCACTGTCACCTCTTTACACCCTCTCTAATAATATAAATACTTTTGTATTCTAGGTGGCATGCTTAATTCCTAGTGTCACTAAAGTTGTTTCACTGTTCAGGTGGAAATTTGGGTTGGGGTGCTACAGAATTTATTCTTAGGATTGCTTATGATAAATTTTCATTAAGAGAAATTATAAGAATATTATCCTTTAAACTCAATATATTTTATTATCCTCTATTTATTCCTATAATTTTCAAGTAATAGTACCATTTTTTATCTTTAGTATATAAAGTGATCAATAAAATGTTTTTAAGAAAAACCAAACTTATTTCTTCTTTGGTTGATGAATTTTTTCATCCAAGTTCATGTTCTTTTAAAATGTTTTCAAGAATGTTATTTTTTATGATCCAATGATTATTTAAATTAATTTTAAACATATTTAAATTTATTTTAAATGTTATATAATGTAATTTTTAAAAAAAATTCTAAACTATTTATTTATTTCTTTTTTAAAAAAATTGAAAGGAATCTCCATCTTAATGTTTATTGCATGGATTAAATTTACCACTATTAGAAATATTCATTTCTTTGAATATTATTTCAAAATATTACTTGGTTAATTTAAAGGAAAATATTTTTATTAATATTTTTTGTATTTTTAGATAAAATTTTATTAAAATAAAATTATATTTTTCTCAAATTTTCAAATAAAGTTGTGAATATTCTTTTAATGGTGTTTTTTCATCAATGTCAACATCATTTGAGGAATGTTATATTTCATTGGGGATATGATCCTATGATTCCATCCATTTTTTGGGTAACTTATGATGATTGTGATCTTATGATCATTACATTAAACCCATTTATTTTCCATGGGTTAATTAATCTATGATGAGATAATGAATGATATTATGATACCATACACTACCTTTCTATATATAGATTATGATTATTTAATGATTGTATCTTTATGAAACCTATTTATTTTCCATGGGTTATGCTATGATGATATGATGAATGTTTTATAATCTTATGGAAAACATATATATAGTTTCCATTATGTGACAGGTGGTCCTTGAATTATATATCCATACAATTTATTGGATAAAAATGATATATCATGAGATAATAAGGATTATAATAAAGAGTAACCTCAATTTAGTAAGGCAATTTTTCCACTATGATAGTATTGGGAGTGAACCTTGATTAAGGAAATGGTGGATTGGGAAATGAACCTAATCCACTATAATAGCATTAGAAATGATTCTTCACTAAGGAAATGATTTTCTATGACTATGTGTGTAAAAAAACCTATTTCTTATTCTTATGATATTTTCTCATAGATTATGATTAATTATTAATGATTCTGTACTCTTGTGACTTAAGGATATTGTTATGATAAAGACTTATTCCATTGTTCAATACTAAAGATATTTAACTGATTGGGTATGAATTTCATAAGTTTTGATCAGGTTATCATACCCTTATTCTTATATTATGATAACTTATGATCACTAGTTGATATCTTCTACTTTTACCCATACTGGGCATCTAAGCTAACACTTTTGTATGTTTCCTTTCTCAGAGTTATGAAGAAAGTATTTATGTAGGGTATATCAAAGAAGTTTACTATGTGAGAAGATATTTATGAGATATATTAAATATCATTCATGAAATAATATGATTAAGTATCTACTCTCTAAATACACTAAACCTTTATAGTTTTGTGGAATATATTGTTATGATATTTATTAAATATTCATTTAAAATGATTAAATAATTATATACTAAATTCTCAAGTAAAATAAGTTGGTATCAAAATAGGGTTTAGTAATTTCTGGATATTAGTATTATAGAAAATTGTTGAAACCCCATGGGATAAGTCTAAGTATAGGATAAAATTCAAAATCTTTTTAAAAATAGTGATTATGTGGTTTTCTAAGAAAATAAATCCCTATCTGGAAACTGGAAAGTGGATAAGGTTGTGGCATAGATAAACCTATGGGTAAAAACTATAAAAGTTTTGTATTGGGTATAACTCAGTCATTGTTGGTGCATGATCAGTGGGACTAAGATAGCACACTTGGCTAGACACTCTTGAGGTATATTATTGGGTTAATTCACATTTTATTTATGAACATTATGATGAATGAGTGGATAGAACCTATGAAAATATATGATAATCCATAGTGATATATGGTGAACATAAAGTTTTTTGGGTTGAAATAGGGATTCATAATTTAGTAAATCATAAGAATTATTTTCATAATCATATTATTTCTTACTATGATTGATGATGGTTGATGCTCACACTATGAATTTTGGTTTTAGTATGGTATTGAAGTTAGAATGATGAATTTAAAGTGAAGATATGTATGCTAAAATACTGAAATATATTATTTTATATTAGTCATATAAATTAATTTATATCATAAAAAAATATCTAAGAACATTAATTCATATCCCCAATAATTAGATATTAAGTCAATAGTAAAAAACTTCTAATTGTATGATGATTATATCTCAATTCTATAACTCCTCTTTGATAGAAGTTTGTGGAAATGTGCTTCCTAAAAAAATTTTGATTCACCCTCTATTTGAATTTGATATTGTTTTAGGCAGGGATTGGATTTATTTATATAAATAGAATGTCAATTTCCATGGAATTGAAGTCAAATTTTATATTTCAAATTAACATATGGCCATCTTCCATTCTAACAATGACTATGAACTTCTAATAGAGATTACTTCTATTTTATGGGCCTTACTACCTATTCATGAGGTATATTTATCTCAAGTGATTTGGTAAAAACTCAATATTGGAGATATTTCTATTTTTTAAAATATACTAATGTATTTATTAAATAAATTCTTAGTCTTCCCTTGAATTATGAATTTTAGTTTTCAATAGAACTCATACTGTGTGTTACACGTATTTTGAAGAATCTATATAGAATATACCTGATTAAGTAGTATGAATTAAAGAATAAAATCTAATAGAGTATTTATAATATATTCATATTCCTTATTGTTTCTCCATTGGTCAATGCATATTTTCATTGATTATCAAGAAATTAAAAATATCACTATCTATAACAAGTACCTTTTGCACCATACTGGAGACTTGTTTGATCAACTATGCAGATCTCAATACTTTTCTAAGATTTACCTTTGTTTTGGATGTAATCAATTGAGGGTTGGGAAGAAGGATATACCCCTGAAATCCTTACATATGAGGTATGGTCATTATGAATTTATAGTGATTCCACATGTACTTACTAATTCCCCTCTTATCTTCATGGATTTAATGAATAGTCTTTAGAAATTATATTGATCATTTTGTGGCAGTATTTATATATGATATTCCTATATATTCCAAGATAAAGGAATAGCATGAATATAATTTTATTATTATGTTAAAGACCTTAAGGAAAGATAATTTTTATTCAAAATTCATCAAGTGTGAATTTTTCCTATAAAAAAAAGTTTCATTTTTTGGTCTTATAATCTCAAGAATGGGTATATAGGTGGATTCATCAATGATGAAAATTATTGATCAATGTCCCAAACCAAACATGATGTATAAGATAAATAGTTTTTTGGGTTGGATGGATACTACCAATTCTTTGTGATATACTTCTCATGACTATATAATTCAAAAACCAAATTAACATGGAAGGGATCTAAGTTCCTATAGATATATGAATGTGATGAAAATTTCAAGGCGATGAAAAGAAGGTTGTTCAGTGAACTTGTTATTATAAAACCCTATAGTAGAGAAGGGTTTTTGATCTATAAAAAATCATCAAAGAAGGTACTTTAAAATTTTTACATGCATTAATATATGGTGATAGATTATGCCTCATTCCAATTGAAAATTCATGAGAAAAATTACCTGACTCGTGATTTAGAGCTGACAGTGGTAATTTTTTCAATGAAAATATAGTGGTGTTGTATTTATGGGAAAATATGTGATATATATATATATATAAAGATTATAAAATATTTAATTATATATTCATTAAAAAGGATTTTAATATGGGCTAAAGGATATGGTTATAATTTATTAAAGATCATGACATCTCGATAAAATACTACCCTAGGAAGGTAAAAAAGGTGGTTGATGTTCTGAGTCAAAAAGCCCAAACTATTTTATCAACGATGAGGGTTAAAATAGATCCAATAAATATGTATTTTCATAATATAGATCTTGAAATTTGGTGGAAAGGGGATAAATACTATCTTTCTCATTTTAATGTTCATACATTCATCCCTGTGAGTATTAGAAGGCATGGAAGGAGGATGTGTAACAACAAGAGAAGGTGAGAAATGTTATTGATTTTAACCTTGATTAAGATATAATAATAAGGTTCAATAACTGAGTATTTGTTCTATCAATACCATATTTTAATAATAAGTTTTTGGATGAATCTCATAGATCATAATTCTATATTCATCCTGGAAGTATAAATATGTTTGGAGATCTGAAATAGTATTTCTAGTAATACAACATTAAAATGGATATTATAGAGTATATATTTTGATGCATGGTATGTCAAAAAGTTAATGTATAGATATATAATTCTAAGGGTATGTTATAACCATTACCTATATGATAATTAAAATAGTAAAACATCACCATGGATTTCATTTTCAGACTCCCCAAAAAATCTAAAGGCCATAATACTATTTAGGTTGTATATGATTGCATTATGAATTCATCACATTTAATTACCATAAGATAATATTCATCTCTTAATAATCTTACCATTGTTGGGACCACTTTTTGTATAAGTTGTATTTGTTATCAACATGTGTCAATAATGGTCAAAATGAATAAGAAACTCCAAGGTGAATGGATATTTGTTAAAGTAAATATTCCTGTAGAATTGTTATGGATTCATAGAATTGGATTCCATGCTTGGGAAATTCTCCATGTTGTTTTAAATTAGACAATTGATGCACTGATCTTAAAGTTCAAAGAACTTGTGTCAAAGGTGACACATTGTTTACAATAATGAATAATAGTGAAGTATCATCCATCTAATGATGACTTAATAATAAATGGTGGAAGGTGAAGTTCTAAGTGTGATCATGCAAAAGAAAAGAATTATGTGATTTTCATGAAGAGGAGAAGAAGAGAAGAGTGTGCATTCAGTTTGGATGAGAACACATCATGCTTGCACTCATGTGCATAAATTAATAACACCCAATCAAAGTAAAAAAGAAGTAGAGATAGGTTACCATGCATGAGCTTAAAATTAAAAATATCCATGCATGATATTGGAGTGAAGGTGATTTCAATCACATTCAATTGATATTGGAAAGAAAGATGATATTAGAAGATATAGAAGATATAATGCTTTCCTTAGTAAATCTGACTATGATTTGCTGATCTATATTTCACAAAGATCATAAGTTTGATAGATAACTTATAATTCAAGAATTATGAAGTAAAGGGGGAGAAATGATGCATCCAATCAGCATGGTTAGTATTACAGAATTTGGTGTCTAATGGGGTGTTGTTTCCCAGTGTTTGCCAAATTTTTGGGGTCCAAAATTTGGAGTTGGGCTAGCATCATGAAAAGTGTATTTTCTTGAAGATAATATCAAAATATTTCAAAGGCATTAATTTCGCAAAGATGGGCTTCATGAAGTGTATTTCGTGAAGATATTAATAAAGTTGATAGTGTGCTTCGTGATTACGATGAGCTTCACAAATGGTATAGGTAAAGAGATTCACAAGAAATCTTTGTAGTGAAAAGGAATAAGGATCATTATGGTGGCACGAAGTAATAAAGAGCATCGCAGTGGTGCAATGGAAGATAGATCATCGCGGAGGAACAAAGGATTTGATGGAATGCTTCATGATTACAACAAGCTTTGCGAATCTGTAAAATAGCCATGGTGCTTCACGAAACAGAGTGAATTTGGGTTGAAATTATAGATCTCCACGATTTGATGCTAATGTGTCACTGAGGTGGCTAGAAGATTCTAGATTCGGTGGTAAATTCATATAAATAGGCCCCTACCCCCTTAATATAAGTGGATATACTTCACAAGAATTTTAGATCTCTCTAATCGTGAAGAATTTTTGCGAAGAAAGTTGTTCCACGAAGGCAATGTGCTTTGAAAATAAAGGTTGTTCTGAAAAGGCTCAGTGAGCTTTGAAAAGTTTTGAGCTATACGATGGCTATAGCATTGCGGAGGAAAAATCATTACGATGAAGAGAGCATTGTGAAGCAGCAATATTTGTGAAGTAGTGTGCTCTTCGAAGTCCAGATCATTGCGAAGTAGTGAGATTTGTGAAAGAGATCTGCAAAGGAGCTTTGCGAAGAAGCTTCATGAAGGAGCTTTTCAAATAGCAGTTTTGAATACCTAGTTTAGGTGAACCAGTTCTTGGGAAGACACCACTACACTATGCCATATCATTATGTGTCCAAGAAGAATCAAGTGTTCCCACTTAGAGACTGATTATTACTAAGGGAATAACAAATATGATGATGATAATATGAGATAGTCCTCATTGTTTTGACAATATCAAAAGGAGTTTTGTGATTCTATCAAGAAGAAGAATAAGTTTTAGTGCATTTGGTTTTTCACTGAAGAAGTAAGAAAATAAGATTCTGCATCTTTTAGGTTTGTTGTTGGGAATGAAGAAGAGGGTTACATGAATTATTCTAAGCAAGTAACAAATTAAGAGAATAAGATCAAGAAGCAGGGTGACATCTAATAGGTATCATTAGGTGGAAGACTCTATTGGTGTTTTAAACCCAATTCAACTAGGAGATCGATGTCTTGGGAGGTACTATAAAGAACCAGCAAGGTGTTGTAGGTTGGACTAGGTCATCACCAGTTTAGGAAGAAGGATTATTTCCCTTCCCCCTCTAAGTGTAGGGAGCTACACAGACTAGAGGATTATTTTCCTAATCAATCCACTATAACAGCATATCATGTTATAGTGGAGAATCCATGCACTGGTCATTCCCAATCATGGCAAGGACATAGTTGCTCTTATTGAGTGATGAACCTTGTAAAAATATTGTGTGCATATTTTTATTTCTTTCTATTATTACATGAAATAGGGAAAAGAGAATAAGATAATAAAGATCCTAACAGGTTAAGAGGTATAGGGATAGAAAGTTGTATTGGTATCAAAAGTTCCCAACACTAATTCACCCCCCTCTCAGTATTAGGTATATCCCAAAATGGTCCTCTCAATTGGTATCAGAGGGAGGTTCACCTCTATTGGATTCTCTACAGTGAAGTTATTCTCTTTTGAAGACTTGAGTTCCTTTCCTGATTCAACAATAAAGAGAAGTTTTGGTGAAGATCCAATTACCTGTGATTATAAGGGTATATCTACCAAGACAATGATGAATAGGAAAAATAAAAATAAGAGAAATTTGAATAAGAATTCCCTCTTATCTAAAGAAGAGGAAGTATCTGGTTCTCCATACCTTTTTGACAATGAAGACACATCGGGCTTGGAAGGTAATGATAAGGTGGATCATGTTTCCACCAAGAAGATGGATAACCTTCCTAACTCAAATGATAAGGAGTTATGTGTTAGTATATTTGGAAATTGTTCTCATGATGAAAATGATAGCACAAGTGGTGATGATAAATATACAACATCTCAATAAATATCAGTCGATAGATTAAGAATGATTCTGCAAGGTATTCCTGAAGAAAGTACATCCCTGGTTTGTGGAGTATTTCAATTCATGCAGGAAAATATCACTCAGTTGGATGAAGAAACTGATGTTTTGGATAAAGGCTTACAAACAAAAATAGTTGAATGTTTAAATATCTCCAGACAAGTTGGATTCTTTGAAGCAACAAATAAGGTATTTGAAGTAATTTATTCAAAGTGGATCAAATATGTTTAATAAAAATATGGAGTAAACAATAATCTAGAAGAGATGATCCATGAACTTGAAGATGAGATGAAAAGGAGCAATGAAGTTAAGAAGTTATATTTGGAATAAGACTCCAAGAAGATCAATGAACTTGACTCTTTGTTACAAAACAAAGTAAATATGCATGAAGATGAAGTTGAAAGATTAAATATTACTTATGAAGAGAAGATGAATGTGATTGATGAATATGAAGTCATCCTCTATATGAGATGTCTAGAATTGTAAGATGAGTTGACCAATCTTGAGAAGACGCAAATTGAGTCTCCAAAAAAGAAGGAAACAGTTGTTGCTAGTACTCAATGCTTACTGGAGGATTATAATATCAAAATACCTCTAACATGTGACAAAAAGATCATGAATTTACTCATTGATCTATCACAAGTAGCTGAGAAAGTAAAGGTACCATCCATACCAACTTGTACTAATGGTTCTAAAATTGTTTCTACAAATAGTGCAAATTGGAAAAAAAATTATAAACAAGTATGGATGAAGAAGAGTGAGAAGAAACCTACCACCATAGCTTGGGTAGATAAGGGAAAGAGTGTGAAAGATATCTCCCCATAGAAAGCACAACATACCAAGAAGAAGTCTCATCAACCTTATAAAGAAGGTGGAAATAAGTCATGGTTTGTTGGACAATGTTGGTCTTGTAATAGATTTGGGAATTGTGCAGTGGATTTCTGGTACAATCTCTTAAGTGTAAAGGCACGGATAAATCCCATATCAAGGGAGAGAAAGATAGAGAAGAAACATCCATATATCCATAAGCATATGTATACTACAAATATATTTGGAATGTTAGATAACATTTGTGATGTATACAATAGGAGTGGTCATAGGAATGGTGCATGTTCATTTCAACAGGTACCCAAAGCTGATAAGAAAATAAGATCATCGAAGCTAGCCAAAAATGGAAAAGTTGAGAAGCCCTTGGATTCTATGTCCAAGAAGGTGAAGGGTGGTGCATCCAAAAGAACTAATAAGAAGGATGCCACTCAGAGGAAGACATGTAGAAGATCCAATCTTAATGCCTCATTTACTAATGACATATTGGTGGTTTGGACAAAATATTTGTAAAGAATTATGAAAATGGAAGATGAACAGGATAAGGCTAGTGCTAAAAACAAAAATAATATTCTACATAAAGATAAATAATTTCTTTGTGTGAGGTGCAACAAGGCTGGTCACACTGTTAGAATATTCTTTGAGTTTACTCTAGCCTAACAAAAAATCCTCAAGAAGATGAATGTTTCACCAGTAGATTCTAGTGAATTGAAAGCCCTTTAATAGAGAAGACTCACACACAAATAAATGGAAGAAATAGTGATTTCCACACGATCACAGTCAGCATTGAAGATCATTTGTGAAAGTGTGAATAATGGAGCATCTGGGTTGAGAAAATCATCTCAACCTTGTTGTTCACGTTGATAGAGCAAGTATGATCAACCTTATTCCCTTAAATCTTTGTGTATTTAATTTTTTCTTATAATACAGGGAATTTAAGGTGAGGAAAGATCTCAGGGGGAGAACCTGGGATTCAGTGATTAGAAGTGTTCCCTTGAGGGGGAGACACATGAAGAATCTTACAGAGTCATTATCTCAATAAATACCAACATCAGTTGGAATAAAACTCAATTACTATAAAGATTGCCTGAAGATCATGTCATTGGCAGAGGTATGTTGTTTATAAAACTCTCATCCTTGGTTACTCAAAATAAATATCATTCTACAAAGGGGGAGTAACAAAATTACTTAGTGACATAAGAAGAGTGGTTATTTTTTATCCTTTTGTTGGAGATAATGCAGGAGTTTCAGGTTGATTATTTCATATCACAGTTATTATTATAATCATGGAATGAAAGTTAAAATCCCTTGAATACAAGTACATGAGTTCTCATCTCATGAGTTATCATGATTCAGGGGATAATGGACAGCTTTTTTTTCTAAATCAAATCCTCTTGTTTTCTACACCGAGCATTGCTCAAGTAGACTTAGAGTGAAATGATTGATGGAACATTTCTTAAGTATGAAATGATACCCTCTCTTCCATGAACTTAGTACTTATTGTCAATAAGGGGTATAGAAAGTGAAATGAAAGTTTGAAAAGTAAGGGGGAGAAATAAGTAAAGGGGATATAAAGATTCTCATTTTGATATTGACACATTCATTTGAAGAGAACTTTAAGGTGTTGACAACAAATGTAAAGGGGGTGATTGTTGAGACCACTTTGTGTTTAAGTTGTATTTATTGTCAAAAGGTTTCAATAATGGTCAAAATGAATAAGGAACTCCAAGGTGAATGGAGATTGGTTGAAGTAAAGATGCCTGTAGAATTTCTATGGATTCATAGCATTGGATGCCATGCTTGGACAATTCTCCATGTTGTTAGAAATTAGATGCTTAATGCACTGATCTTAAATTTCAAAGAACTTTTATCAAAGGTGACACATTATTTACAATAATGAATAATGGTGAAGTATCATCCATCAAAGTATGACTGAAGAAGAAATGGTGTAAGGTGAAGTTCTAAGTGTGATCATGCAAAAGAAAATAATTATGTGATTTCCATGAAGAGGAGAAGAAGAGAAGAGTGTGCATTCGGTTTGGATGAGAACACATCATGCATGAACTCATGTGCATCAATTAAGAATGCTCAATCCAAGTGAAAAATAAACAGATATAGGTGACTATGCATGAGATTGACATTCAAAATATACATGCATGAGATTGGAGTGAAGGTGATTCTAATCACATTCAGTTGATATTGGAATGAAAGATGATGGTGGAAGATAGGGAAGTTATAATGCTTTCCTCAGTAAATATAAAAATTCTTTGCTAATCTATATTTCCCAAATATCATAAGTTGGATGGATAACTTATGATGAAAGCATTATAAAGTAAAGGGGGAGAAATGATGCATCCAATCATCATGGTTGGTCTTGTAGAAGCAGGTGTCTAAGGTAGTGTCGTTTCCCAGTGTTTGTCAAATTTTTGGGGTCCAAAATTTGGAGTTGGGATAGCAACGTGAAAAGTGGATTTTCTTGAAGAGAATATCAAAATATGGAAAAGGTGTGAATTTCATGAAGATGGGATTCATGAAGTGTATTTCAGGAAGACATGAAAAAAGTTGATGGTGTGTTTCGTGATTATGATGAGCTTTGCGAATGGGAGAGGTAAAGAGCTTTGCAAGAAAGCTTTGTGGTGCAAAGGAAGAAGGAGAATCATCATTGCATGAAGGAAGAAAGATAATCATGGTGGTGAAAGGAAGATAGAGTATCATGGTGGCACAAATTATTTTATGGAATTATTCATTATTATGATGAGATTCGCGAATCCAGAAAATAACCATGGTGCTTCACAAAATAGAGTGAATTTCAGTGGAAATTAGAGAGATCTATGATTTGATGCTGACATGGCGCTGAGGTGGATGGAATATTCTAGAGTCAGTGGGAAATTCCTATAAATAGTCCCCAACCACCTCGAGATAATTAGAGAGACTTCCTGAGAATTTTAGAGCTCTCGAATCATGAAGAAACTTCACGAATAAAGTTGTCCCACAAAGGAAACGTGCTTCGCGAAGATAGGTTGTTCCGAAAAGGATCGGTGAGCGTTGCGAAGTTGTGAGCTATGAGAAGGCTAGATCATTGCGAAGGCCAGAGTATTGCGAAGAATAGAGCATTGTGAAGCAGTAATCTTTGTGAAGTAGTGAGCTCTATAAAGCAGTGTGCTCTGCGAAGTCCAGAGCATTGTGAAGCAGTAAGCTTTGCAAAAGAGATCTGTGAAGGAGCTTTGCGAAAGTTCTCTATGAAGGAGATTTTTGAAAGAGCTTTGCGAAGTAGCTTTGCAAACAACAGTTTTTAATACCTGGTTTATGTGAACCAATTATTGTGAAGACACCACTACACTATTACATATCACTGTGTGTCCAAGAAGAATCAAGTGTGCCCACTTAGAGAATGATTATTACTAAGGGAAGAATAACTATGATGATGCTAAGATGAGTTATCCCTAATTGTTTTTACAATCACAAAAGGAGGTTTGTGATTCTATCAAGAAGAAGAATAAGTTTCAGTGCAGTTGGTTTTCCACTAAAGAAGTAAGAAATAAACATTTTACAGCTTTCTGGTTTGCTGATGGGAAAGAAGAAGAGGGTTAGTTGCATGCTGTTAAGCAAGTAACAAGTGAAGAGTATAAGATCAAGCAGCAGTGTGACATCTAACAGGTCTCAACAGGTGTGTCACACCCCAACTCTCGAGTACCTAGAGCCGGTGCCATATAGAGGATCGAATTCAGTTCAGGCTCTGAGAAACCAGATGCTTCTGAAATGTTTCTTCTAGTAACAATGGATACCTAAAAAATTTATTTCGAAAACATAGGGTGAGCATACGATTGCCCAGTAAGGGGTTTAAAAATAACATATTATGCCCAAAATAACTTTTTAAAACATTCTTTAAAATTTCCATAAAACATTTTCTTTAAAAATACTATAACACATTAAACATACCATGACAATCATCTAAGGGATATAAGTGCACAATTTAACACATAATAACATTATCATGATTCAATTATGAGAGTGTTCATTCAGAATAGAAAGTAAAAGACATTTCATGTTAAAAGGCAAGTACAAAATTAACACTAAGTGTAATGCATGATCATAGCTACGCTTAAAAATAATAACTTCAATTTCATCATTTACTATTGGCCATTAAATCTCGTAGTAATGCATAAATAATAAATATTCCATATTTAAACTTCTTCTGATTCTCATAATCATAATCACTTTAACCAGGTTTATTCTACAAGTTGAATAATTCTTTGGTTAATTAATTACATAATCTTAATGAGGTAAGTGTATATGCCGGACTGTGTCAAGTCCTTATGCCAAGACCTGGGGGCTAACTGTAACCGGACCCCAACCCAAAGATCCTCTGTAACCGGACTCCAACCCAGAGGGTCTGCTGTAACTGGACCCCAACCCGGAGGGCTTACTTTTATCGGTCCCCACCCCAGAACATACTAGGTCCAATGCATTCCTCATAACTCTAAATCAAATTGCACATACCACTTTGATTTATTAAATCACTTATCATTCCCAGTACACATTTTACTTTGTTTCTTAATTCACATTATTCAATGTTTCATATACCACTTTGAATAATTAAATGATTATCTCATAAATTATTATTAATAATAAATTTTTTGTTTTTTACATAAAATAATAACTTTAAAACTCTTCCATAGCAATAAAATTTTAATGCATTAAAATACTTACTCATTATTCATGTTCAGATAAATGGAATTGAAAATAGACTAAAACATAATATGTGAGTTACTATTTAGACAACATGTTTCTCCACGACATGTGTAAACTAGTATACAATCTTTGCACATGTGATATTGATTTAAAACACATAAGAAAGGAATGGGAGGGGTTACCACATAAAATGATAGTTCCAGAAACAATCTTTACCAATTACTTAATGAAATTCTCTTCTGGGTGCATAATAAATAAAAAGGAGAACCCAACATTCTGTGTGGTGTGTTAATTTCACATTTCCTCTTACATATATTATAAACAAGCTTTTGTTTATCATGTTAGATATTAAAAATTGAAAGTATGAGACTCAACTATATCCTTTCTCATTTAATATAAATAGAGGAGAGTAACTCATACATGTGAATATGAAGTTTCAAGCCTCCAATATTTATACTCATGAACTATGAACATTGTAAGAAAAGCATTTAAAATAACTAAACTTAGGGATTCATGTTGTGTAAAACATTCATTCAACGGGGTGTGCTAAAGAAGTAGTGTTTAGTCGAGGCCAAAATGACTATTTGAACAACACAACTTTTTTAATTTCTTCTCAAAACTTTGGAAACTTTTATAAATACAATTGGGGATTGAAGTTGGATTACGTTCCTACATACCCATAAGGATCTCATACCATTCTTATTTGACGCTTGCATGGTTATCAAAATTATGAACTAAAATTATAATGATGAAATGCTTAAAACTGCATTTATATATTATCAATATGTATTTAAAAACACATATAAACAAGTGTAAAAGTTTTCTTAACAACAAATCCATGTATTTATTAATTCTTTAACAACTTTGAAACTCAAACTTAGAAGTCTTAAATCTGGGCTTATGAAGTTTATGAAAAACTATGGGCAATGTATATTATACCTATATATTTTTATAAACATGTATATTTATATAACTGATTATGTATTGAAGGCATAAAATAGATTTTCATGGGGTGTCCATGCTTAGGGTTGTTAATACATTGTAACTCAAGATCCTGCAACTTTTAAAGAATTAATTTCGGACCGTATGATGATGTATACTTATTTTACAAGTATATATATATATATATATATTCATACAACTTAAAACCAAACAATCAAGAAAAATACGAATCCCTTACCTTATCTTGAGGAGGAGGAACTCGAGAAGGCACTGGAAATCTCGATGGACTTGTTGAGGTCCGTAGGAGGCTTGTGTGCAAGGAACTGAGAGGTTCTTCGGATGCCTCGGTGTGGTTTTTTTTATAAACCATACCGATAATGTTTATTTTAATGCAATATGTAAGGGATTCAAGGACCAAGTGGGATTTAAAAAAAGACTAATAGTCAAATATTGTGGAAACTGCGTGAAGGAGGAGAAAAATGATGAAACAATAGGGTATAGGGTTACTGGTTTAGGGAATGCCAAGGGGAGAAGAAGACACTGTTGTGGGTGGAAAATTGGGAAGGATTTCAATTCCCAAGATTAGATCTAGCTTGGATTCAAGGGATAAGATGTGTCTGTGGTTTATGAAAGTAAGGACAGATCAGATTAAATTTGAGTCTGATCGGACGGTACGAGATCAATGGGGATATTTTAAAACACTTGAACAGCCACGATTAGATCTTTCCTGATCGAACGGACCAAAAAAACCCAGTGATGCACCACGGTTGCTGGAGGCCGAATGAAGGATCGGGATCAATGGACCAGATTGCGCGTGATGTAATCCAGTGGCCCAGATCTCGTTTCACTGAAAAAAAATGTGACCCACATCGAAACGGGGAGGCGTGCATGGCTTCCTTATAAGATAAAGCCTCCGAAGAATCACTCATAAATCACACAACACACACTCAGGGGGGCTTACACATGGGCTCCTTCCTTCTCCCACACAGGCCTCGTCCTACCCATGCTGCTCACCGCGGCCTTGTGCCCGCACTGCACACTCATGCGCTCCTACGCTCCCATGCTCCTGTGCTCCCCTCGGGAGACCTATGCCCGATCTCGAGTTGGTCCAAGCTTGGGCCGAGGGCTAGGCTCATCCACCTAGCGTGATCTGCCTCTCTTGGCCCAGCCATAAAGGGGATGGCCCTTAGTAGGCACAAATTTTTAATAAAAACTACCCTAAAAAAAATCTTAACGGAAAATAATACTATATAGAAATTTTCTTTTCTTTTTTATTTTTTTTAAACATAGCTTCTATCACACATTATAAGGTTAATGTGTATAAATTAAAATTGAAATTATTTTTCTAAGGTTGTTTATAAAATTGAATGATAATTATTATACTAGTGTTATAGTGGTCAAAACATAGTTTAATTAAAAGCATAATTCAATTAAAAGGGATTAAACATAGTTTAAGACACTGAATGAAAATCTTACAATAAATTTTAATTAATTGCAACATGTTTTGAATTATTTATTACATTTCAAAATCACCAATTTATAATTCAAAACATTTCACTATTTACTTTTACAGTTCATGATTAGGAGTAGTTTTTATAATTTTTTTCAATTTATAAACTTATTACTTAGTGAACTAAAATATTCTTATAAGCTTTCAATTAATTGTCCAACAAGGCCAATGGATATATTTATAGTCGTTAGAGTTCCTTGGTTTCCCAAGGAAACGGTCACATTAGTGTCTTATAAATCCAAGACTTAGGGTGTCCTAAGACTCAAGTTGATTGAAGAAGATGGTTCACATCATACCATTGGTGCTTAGTGTGGCCGCGGTGGATTCGGCCATTCTTATGTTCATTATGGAAAATTCTAAGTACCCATATTATTTCCTTGGGGTTCTCTTTGTTTTAAGTTGTCTCCTGGTAATTCTGATAGGCTTTTTAATAGGTATTTTTGGTTAGCATGATTACTCTTTTGATATTGGTGTATTGTAAACGCTATAGTGTTTTTATTTAAATGAAAAGGTTTGTATCCACTTGTGTGTTTTAATCAGTTGCATTCTAATGTAAATTAAAACCATATTATTTCCTTTTCATGAGAAACAAGTTTTGTTCAGTTATTCAAGCAAAAGTAAACATAACTTATCAAAAAATAAGGTTCGAGTTTTGGGGTGTTACATCATTCCCCCCTATGAGTAATTGCATCCTCGCAATTCTAAACTCTCGTACACAAACCACAGCAACACAAGTCACACGTCATTCATGAGGTCCCTTTACCGGGAACATCACCGATGGTAGGGTGATGACGACCTCATGTGGATTCCTAAGGTAGTATTCAGCTGCTCGATCTCTTTGGCCCAGACACACTATGAACAGCTAGGGTTGTACCTGTGCCTAAAGCACTCAGCCTTCTATAGAGAGGCACGAGGATTGTGGAGGTTTGGAAGTTCAGAGTGAACTAAATCCCTATAAGTCCCATGCATTGTGTCGTTCTTGAAAATATTGATGTCGTAAAGTTCTATGTACATCAGGATCTGGAATAGGTAGGCCGCTCAATGGTCACCATCCAAAGTAGCTTCTAGAAATTTACCTACAGCTCGGTAGTTATCAGCCAAAGTGAAACATAGAAAAAGGACTTCATGATACTTTCCTCTTTTCCTATATGCTTAAAATTGTGAAAATACGATACGGTAATAGACTAGATTGATTCCTTGGTAAATATGGAGGATGTTTGGGAGGTTCGACACTCGATGGAGTAGTTTACAAGTCAGACGTAAGTTAGCATAGGGATGGTCCTCTTCGGAGCATGTCTTGACAATTATAGTCTCTAACAGCTCGGTAGGTAGTGATAAAATATTGGTTGGTTGACTCATGTCTTCTATCTGAAAAGTTTTAAGAAATCAACTTTTAGTATGGAAAATCCATTTTAAACAGAGTCATTATTTTATATAAAAGCATATCAAAATAGAGAATACAACATCATTAATTCATATATGATTTATAAAACTCAATAAATTACGCAATCTCTTTCTCCCTTTAAAAATACACTGGTATGGATTTCCTGACGTCCTATAAGATGACTCCTCATAGATTCCACCAATGTTGGGTATTTCCCCAGTTTTCATACAAACGGATCCCCAAAGCAGTTCTAAATTCCTCTATCTCCTTGGTCCAGATGCAATGTGTGCAACTAGGGTCAACCGCATGTGGACATCTAGAATTCAGATTGAGAGAAGCATGTCGGGTATCAAGTTGACCGACATCGGTATGAACTTGACGCTGATAATGAAAATGAGTAGTCTCATTATTAAGGGCTTCAAAGTCCATAATTTGACCACAGATACCGTAGGTCAAAATCTGACATAGATATGTTGCCCGGAGGTCGCCCCCTTGTGCAGCCTCCTCAAAGTCCTCAAGAGAAAAGAAATTATTGGGTAGGGTAAAACATTTAAAGATACCCTAGAAGTATTTCCCTTGTCGAACATAGAATGGGAATTGAGTGCTCATCATGAGTTAATAGACAAAACCTTCTCCTTGGTGAAGTTGGAGTACATGAGTAGAATTGGATACTCGGTAGAGGGTTTTTCATGACAAATAAATATTTTCAAAAGTCGCGTAGTTTTCTAAACATGATTTTTCCACTATGGTCTCTAACACTTCTATTGGAAGAGACAATAGACTAGAACTATAGTTTTCCATCTGAAGTTAAGAAAACATCATTCTTAGTATTTCTTAAGTAAATTTTCATTGTTCATTTCTAGTTTTCCAAAGTTATCTAAACTAAATCCTCTGATACCAACTGTCACACCCCAGCTCCCGAGTACCCAGATTCGGCGCTATATAGAGGATCAAATTCAGTTCAAGCTCTGAGAAAACAGCTGCTTCTAAAATGTTTCTTCTGATAACAATTGATACCTGAAAATTTTATTTTGAAAATGTAGGGTGAGCATATGATTGACTAGTAAGGGGTTTAAAAATAACATACTATGCCCAAAATAACTTTTGAAAACATTCTTTAAAATTCCCATAAAATATTTTCTTTAAAAAAAACTATAACACATTAAACATACCATGACAATTGTTTAAGGGATATAAGTGCACAATTTAACACATACTAACACTATCATAATTCAATTATGAGAGTGTTCATTCAGAATATAAAGTAAAAGACATTTCATGTTAAAAGGCAAGTACAAAATTAACACTAAGTGTAATGCATGATCAGAGCTGCTATAAGGACTCGGCCTTATAACATTACATAATCATGAATTAAATGAATAATTCACATAGAGGATCTTTTCAGGTTTAGAGTTTTAGATAATTAGGACATAACTATTACATCTCAAAATATTACAAAGTAGACACTTCTACTAAGTTTCCATAAAATTAAAACTCTTCAAAAGAAACATGTATAGTTCCATGTTTTAGATAGCATGTATTTCCTTGATCCCATCCTTGACCCTATTCATCTTTAAGTCTAGTGGAAAACATTTCAAAAACATGGTATGAGTATAAAAAGCCCAGTAAATGATACACAAAGAAGGAAAACTATTAGTTTTTCAAAACAACAAGTAAACCATGAATACTTTATCAAATAAATACTTTTCACCTTTACGAAGTAGTAAATACTCTTCACTGAATAAAAGATCACCACTTATCCTTTGTAACCAAAAGATTACCATAAACCCATATAAATAACACATAACATATAAAGGTAACTTGTAACATAAACATACTTAAATGGAATAACCATATGGTCGACTTCCACACATATTACTAAATGGAATAGCCATACGGCCGACTTCCATACCCAATGCATTGGAGGTTATAACGTAACCACCCGTCCTGGTATTCATGGCACCACCCATCATATGGTTTATCATGTAACCACCCATCAAATTTCCAAGTACCATTATAAAATCATAACACATAAAACAATTATAAAAGAAAGAAAACATTTCCACATTTCAATCAAAATATATCACTTAAATATATTGACATAATAAATCCATTATCAAAACCATTTTCAATAACAAAATACATAAAAGAGCATATGGTATTTATTTACTTTTAAAAACATTACGGCTTGTTGAGGAATCCAAATATCAAATAATACTCACAGTGGCGGAAAGGTCGTTTTCACCGCGTACGTTAAAAAGAAGCATACTTTTTGTAGTTTATTAAAACACTTCATATAGAAAAGATTCCTTTTTAATAAAAGTAAGAGTCAAAGTGTTTTATACACCGTATAAAAGAAAGTTACATATAAAACAAAATATACCTCAATGAAATGAGATTGAGATGAAGTCTCGTTCAAAGACGGTATCCTTAGATTAAGGATAAATCAATTATGTAATTATGTGTGACAAATATAAATACACCCAATATAAGTGGATATTAAGTGTAAAACAATCAGAGGTCATTAACACATATTAATATCATGACATGATCAATAATTAGAGTTTTAACCCAATGAATTGAAATTGGGTTAAGAAGTTCCCTTACAAAAAATCGACAGCCTAACGGCGTCACATTAAAATTCAGAAAAAGAGTTGATGAGAGAGAAAATGGTATCTCATAACTTGCACAAAAAATTTACATCAATAAGTATATATAAGAACATATCCAAACATAATAATATGTAAATTAAAAGATATAACAAAAAGGAGTCTTTTAAAAAGAGGAGGGTGAAAGGTTCCCTTACCGATTTGGTAACTTACAAAACATAAGCCACATGAAAGAAGGATCATAAAATGAAGATTTCAATATGCATAAATTGAAGTATATTAAATAATTAATACACTCATGTGCAGTATATACACCACACAAAAGGAAATAGTGGAAAATGTAGCATAAATCTCACATGAATATAGGTGAGATAAAAAAATCCCTGACGAAAACTCGGCAGCCTAACGGTGCCACTTAAAACTTCCAAAAATGGATTTATGAAATCAAATAGGGTATCTCATAATATGAACATAAAAATTACATAATGATTAATATAAAATAACATCCCCGAACATAAGAAATATGAGCTTAAAAGAAATGACATAAAAGAGAGTACTTAAAAAGAAAGAGAGAGGTAGGATCCCTTACCTCAAGTCCGACTTGTCTTGTTCGTTTCTTTATATTCTTGAATAATAAACTTTGGTCAATTTATAATTGCTTAAGGACATCCTTTAAATATTATTATTCAGTTCATATCACATATTATAATTTTATAATATTCGGTTAATAATGTGAGTTCATATCATACGTTTTTGTCGATGTTCGGTACATGAGTAAAAATTGAACTTGTTGGAAAATAATTTTCCATGTAGTTATAAGTACATCATCTACAGAATAGTATTAATGATTTACATATCATATATATCCAGTATATATTCATTTTATACTATTCCATAACATTTGGAGATAAAAAATAAATGAAATGCACCGTTCATGGAGACGGTAGTCCGTACATACGCATGAACGCTACTTTCATTTCTTTGGCACATTAATGGAATTAAAACTAGATGAGATATATATATATATATTATAATTCCATTATAATATATATGTTATATAGGTCACATAATTTCATCAATTTCATTCTTTATACATTCCATGTATCGCATGAATGAGTCACATCACTTGAGGGGGCGGTAGTCCACACTTCCTCAAATGAAATTATCGCATTTGCACAACATGAAAAGCATAAAGGTATGTATTAAATATAAAATACAGAAGCATATAGAGGAAATAAATATAATATATATCATAAATAAATATAGTTCCATCATAATGGCCACCATGAGAGGTGGTAGGAGAAGATAGAACAATCATCGTTTTGTGAGGCAGTAATTCGCCATCCACGGAAACAGTATGTTCTTTAACCATTAGACGGAGGTGTGTGTCAGTGTATCTCTAATCCTTATCATAAAAACATCCTAGTATATTTAAGATACTGTTTTTGTTACAAAATAAATGAATAAAAAGATTTTAGGGGGTTGGAGAAGAAAAATAAAACAAAAGAACACTAGGGAAGACTTTACCTTTAAATCGGGTAACTCTCCTTGGTTTGAACCAAAAGGGTTTCTTGAAGAGCTTTATGCCTAAGGGAAGGCTTCTAGGATAAATAGAGGTATGTGGAGATATAAAATGATCAGAGTTTGGCCGAGCCAATGGCTTGAGAGGTGTGGGTAAAGAGGTAGATGTGGGGGCCTTTTACAAGAGGGAGGAGGGGCACTCTTGGAAAGTCATGAAATGTCACTTTATTTTAAAATGATTTTTGGATTTTAAAGGTCCCAAAAAGATATATTTCTAGGATAAGGTGATAAGGGTTCTAAATCCACCCATACAATTGTTTTTTTAAAAGTGTATGTCTTAGATTTTACATTATCTTTTCATTTTATTTAAATCATTCATTAATGAGGTAATCCCTGCATCATCATCGTGTCGTAAATAAATTAATTTATCTAATGTCTAAAAATTATAAAAAAATACTATGATGTAGGAAATATTTTTATCTTTAAAATTAATATTTATAGTAAAAAATATGACTTGTATAACCCCATGTAAAAAAATTTTTAGTAAAACAATACATGTTTGTGACATTTTTATTTTAACTTTAAATAAAAAGTTATTAATGTCATTTTCTTACCCAAGTGGATCCATGGGGTCCCCAAGTTGACCCATGGATTTTCTTGGTCGTAAATGACTCTTCCAATAAGGGTAGGACAAGTGTAAAGGTAATTTAATATTATTATATCATTATATTTTCCTTAAATTACACTAATTACCTTTAATCGTGATTAATAAAACTTAAAAGTTATTATTCACCAAAAAATTATTTTAATCCCATTGAACCACATTTTAAATCCTAATGACAACCATGTATTTTGGATTTGTTAAATTCAAATCACAGAGGTGGTAAAATTTCATTTAAATGAAAAATCAGTTTTTAACTACCAATTAGTGGTTTCACTATTCATCAAAAATTGAAGTTTTTCAGAAAAATACCAAAAATTTACCCTAAGATATATTTGATATTCTGAATTCAAAAATGATGTCTATTTTAAAAAAATCAAAACATATAAGTTGCATTAATTAATTTAATAATTAATTCCCACTGTCAAAACAAATAGCGTGTTTTTAAGAAACAATATCTATTAAAAGATTGACACTAGTTTAAGTCCAATTTCAATGTGAAATTAATTCCAATGACAACCATTGGATTAAATGGTAAAAATATATTCTAATTTCACTTTAAAACTAATTAAAAAGATGATATAATCATATAAATAAATTATATTAAAAAGAGGTTTTGAATTAAAATATAACATTTTTCTCTTATTTATTAAAAATAAACTTTATCGAAAAAAATAACAAAAACATACACAAAGTAAATTTTGATGTCCCGATTCTAAAGAAGGATTTTATTTGGTCCAATATAACATATGAAATTGTCAAATGTTGATTTAAAAAGGGTTCGCCATCAAAAGGTGGTTAATCGACCTTTTAAAAAATATTAGAATATTTACACTTAAAATTAGATTCATTCGCATTTTAATCCTATAACATTTATTTTAAAAAGTAAAAATATTTGACAAACATATATAATCATTTTTAGTTAGTTCTGTTCATTCTCGCCATTACAACATCTAGGCGTTAACTACTATTTAAAATAATATTATTTTATTATTAGAGTGCAATGTAAGATTTCAAAGAAACTCGTTGTTGCGTATTGGGTACGCCATCGAGCATAGAGTTCCCTTTAAAGTAATATTAATATTTTATTCACAAATATTAATAAATATGAAAAGGTAATATTCTTTATTTACCTGGGATGTTACAGCTGCGCTTAAAAATAATAACTTTAATTTCATCATTTACTATTGGCCATTAAATCTCAGAGTAATGCATAAATAATAAATATTCCATACTTAAACTTCTTCTAATTCTCATAATCATAAGCTCTTTAACCAGGAATATTCTACTAGTCAAATAATTCTCTGGTTAATTAATTACATAGTCTTAATGAGGGAAGTGCATATGTTGGACCATGTCAAGGCCTCGTTCCATGACCTTGGGGATAACTGTAACCGGACCCCAACCCGGAGAGCCACTGTAACCGAAATCCAACCTGGAGGGTGTGCTGTAACTGGACCCCAAACCAAAGGGCTTACATTTACCGGTCCCCACCCAGAACATACTAGGTCCAAGGCATTTGTCATAACTCTAAATCAAAGTGCACATACCACTTTGATTTATTAAATCACTTATTATTCCCAGTACACGTTTTACATGGTTTCTTAATTCACATTATTCAAAGTGTCTCATACCACTTTTAATAATTAAATGCTTATCTCATAAATTACTATTAACAATAAATTCTTTTTCACATAAAATAATAACTTTACAACTCTTCCATAGTAATAATCTTTTAATGCATTAAAATACTTGCTCATTATTCATGTTCAGATAAATGGAATTGAAAATGGACTAAAACATAATATTACAGTTACTATTTAGACAACATATGTAACACCACAAGCTTCCACAGTACGCTTCCCTTTGAATAATACAGTAGCGTGTGTTGTACGCAACTTCGAGTTCTAACACACACCACAACCAATCAAACTAGCCGTTATGAATAGTAATACCCACTTTTTGAAATTTTATAAATTTAATATTTCAAAATGGACATCATTTTTGGATTTGGAAAATCGAAACTAGCCTAGGGTGAATTTTTGGTATTTTTTAGAAAACATTCAAATTTTGATTAATAGTGAAAAATACTAAACATTGATTAAAAACAAATTTTTTATCCAAATAATTTATAGTGATAAATTATACTATTGAGAGGTTTTAAAGTATAATTATAATATATTTTTACCATTTAATTCAATATTGGTAATTGGATGTAATTTCACATTTAAACTAGACATAAACAAGTGTCAATCTTTTGATAGTTATTATTTCTTAAAAAACAGGCTCTTTGTTTTTACAACGGGAATTAATTTTAAATTAATTTCTGCCACTTCTGTGTTTTGAATTTTGAAAACTGGATTACATATTTAGAATCATGAGGTCCAAAATTTGTAAATATGTAACTTTTATTTTTAGACATTTTGAATAATTACTTCGGTAAATATTTTATTTACCATGATTAAAGGGTAAATCCGGTAAATAAGGGTAAAAAAATATTATAATAATAATAAATTACCCTAAAATGTGTCCTAACCCTATTTTTTGATACATTTACGACCATGGGAATATTTTGGTCGATTTTGGGACCCCATGGAGCCACTTGTAAGTGATAATGACACTTTAAATTAATTAAGTTACAGTAAATACAAAAATGACATAAGCATATATCTTTTAGAAAAACAATTTTTACATAGGGTTATATATGTTATATTTTTTACTATAAATATTCATTAGAAATATAAAACGATTTAATACATAATGTTATTTTATTTATAATTTTTAAACATTGAATAATTAAATTTATTTATGACACAATAATGATGTAGTATTTTCCTTATTAATGAAACAATCAAATAATTGGTATTATAAATGTTAAAATAAATATAATTTGAAAGTTTTGATGAAATCCACGAATTGTATTGGTTAATATAACATGTTATAATTTCATAAATTAATTTTTTTTAATTAATAAAGTTTTTAGGACTTTAACAAAAATCAATTATTAAATAGTGTCAAAATTGACATAAATGAGTTTTTAAAACAAATATTATATTATTAATTGATATTCTATTCCTAAAAATAAAATTTTCGTCCAAATGACTTATATAATGATAGTTTTATCATTAATGGGTCACTTGGGGGTCTCTTGGAATTATATAGTAAGTTTATTAACTATATAATATAAAAATACAAAGAGACATGGTAAATGTCAAACTATTTACCTAAGAGTTAAATCAAAAAGATAAATTTAATATAGTGACCCAAACCTGTCTAAAACCTATTGGTTGAGTGGTTTTAGACATATCCCTAGCTTAAAATTTAAATAATATACTTTTTAACCATTAGAAACCGAATATTAATTTATTATAAAATAATATTTCTAGCTTTTCCTAAGGTGCCCCTCACCCCTATTATAAAAGGGCACTCCCTCTACTCACTAGTTCACACCTTCAAAGCCTTTTGGCTCGACCAACCCCTAAAAATATATACTCTCAACTTCCCTCACTTAATCCTAGAGGCCCTACATTGGTCATAAATCCAACTTAAGGAGCCCTTTTGATCAAATCAAAAGAAAGAACCCAAAGAAGAGATAATAATTTCACCACCCTCTTTCAAGATCTTTTCTTCTTCTGCTTCTTTTTTTTTTGTTATTTCCATTCTAAAATAAAAAATCCAGTATCATCTATATACTGTTATGTTATTATAAATATGGTACATCCATCTTCATTATTCTATCCATCCTTTGAATGACATGTCACCATACGTGCGTACGTACGGATTACCGTCTCCACGTCGTGGGGTAATTATTATTCAATACTTTATTATTTGGATTGGTATAATAATGATGTGTAATTCATATAAATAATAAATATAACATGATAATGATTGTGTATATATAATATAACATCCAATTATATATTATTTTAATATCAAAATAGTGATATTGTCGCTCGTGCGTACGTACGGATTATTGTCTCCATGAACGTGATGAGATTCATTCCCCATCGTATCCATTCAAGAGTAAATTTCATTTGATGATTAAAAATAATGTTTAGAGACATGATATAATTCTGGATATGAATATGATATATCCCATACATAAAAAATATGGCTCACATAACAAATAATATAAAGGAAAATGAATCCGTGTACACCCGAAATGACGATAATACTAAGATATTATTAACAAATAAATGTTAAAAGATCATATATGATATCATATTAATATATATAATTCTTGTATAATTAAATAACTATTATTTCACAATTATAAAATAGGTTAACCTACCCTCGACCAAGGAAAAGGTACAAAGTAAGGGGTTTCTTGTCTCACTTTTAATTTCGTGAGATTTCCATTTTTAACCACTTATTTATTGCATGTGGTGTGTGTATTGCCCATGATTTAATTCATTGTATAATATACTTTAATTTATGGATATTTACATCATCATTGTATGATCCTTCTTTCATGGGTGTATGTTTCTTAAGTTACCAAATCGATAAGGGAATTTGAAATTTAAATTTCCACTCATTCAGCTTTACACATACTTCATTGATTATTTTACTCAAAGATTATGTGTGGAATCACTATTCATTTGCTTATGTCATAATTTCCACTCCCCTTTATGTGGATATACTTTTGATACACATAATCACTCCATTGATAAATTCTCAAGTCATTGATATGAACTTTATAAGAGTAATTTTAACTCAATCTCCATTTGTTTAGTTAAATATCCAATTCATTGGTGCTGTTTTTAAAAGAATATGTGTAAATGTACTATGGTTGATTTAAACTGAATATCCAATCATATTTAGTGTATTTATATTGGTCACACATAATTATGTCATTGATTTATCCTTAACCTAAGGATACGGTTTTTATAAGATATTTCATCTCAATTTACATTCCATTGATACTTTTTGTTATTACACACCAAATCACTTTTATATGGTGTATATAATGTACTTTGACATAGTATATCATGAATCCCTTTATTATCATGATATTATAAAGTTTTTATTACCTCAATTATTTGTATTCAAGTGTCTCTCTTTTGGTTGGGAACTCTAACTAAAATATCATTTTAAATGTTTTAAGGATTTATTATTCTAAATATTTATCATTAATGTCCACGTTTTAACAATGGTTTTAAGGATTTATTTATATGGACATTAAAGTTTTAAAATTAAAATTACTTTTAAAAGTTTCAAAGTGGTATGGGACACTTTGATTCAAAAATCTATTTTTAAATGGCTTCTTGACAAATAGTGTGACTTTTAAATGATTTCAAGAAAAAGGGGGATATGTATCTCTAATAGTTTTGATGATTATTTTCATCTATGTCAATATCCTTAATTATTATTGATTGAGGTTAATCTAATACAATAAAATCTTCCATATTGTATTGAATGAGTTATGTTTGACTGTGGATGTGCTATTTTTATACCATTCATGGTTTGTGGATAAAGTATTGACATTTCATATGCTAGTTTTAATACGAATGTTTATGTTATGTTTCAAACATTTCATATGAGGAATGCATTGGACTTAGTAAGTGACAGGTGGAGCCCGTTATAGCTCCTTGATGCATCAGTAGGTCTCATGAGACAAACTAGTGTCTTGGCAGAAGGCCTTGACCAAATATTATTTTTAGTCTTGGCACAAGGCCTTGACTATGTGGTTATAATAGTCTGGAATTATGCATTCCATCATTATGAAAGTGGTTATTGATATTTCATGTGATCATTAGACTAGTATAATATCCATGTGAATAAGTAAATGGCATTATTTGATTTTATCTTTTTCATATTATGCTGAAGTTCAAGTTTAAAAGGCTTTTTTTCTAGTCTTATACATTGCCTTAAATGTTTATGCTTATTTATGAATGTTTCCGCTATAATGTTATCCTTACTAAGAATCTGAGCTCACCCCTTTCTATGTTTTATTTTCCCAGGATACAAAGAAGTATATTATGATTGACCTCCAGGAATAGTATATAGGATCTCAGTGTTGTCTATGGAGACAATGTTGTTGTAGTTTTCCCTTTTATGATGTAATGTAAACCTTGTGAATGTATCTAGTGCTTCCAAGGATACTAAACTAATCGGTCTTTTAAGACTTGATCTTTTATGATCATGCAAATGATACGGAATAAAGCATCGACTCTCGGCTTCTGGGGTCAGGGCGTTACAGTTGGTATCAGAGGAAGTTTATTACAAACCATGGAAACTAGATTTAGATAAACTTAGATTAGAGCACATAGACCTAATATGGACTTTGAATATTAGTATAGAAGAACTTCCTAGAATTTTGGTATTGTAGAGATTTTGTGAGTTTTCTGAGCAATACATTCCTGTCTGGATATGAGCAGGTAGAGGTGGCTCTGGCACAGATGTACCTAGAGGTAAAACCTGAAAATACCACTTTGATCTAGACTCTAATGGGAACTGGTGCACGACAACGGGCCTTGCTGCACTCTTGGTTACAACACTCCCGGGGGATATGCTTAGGATAATTTACATTTTCTTTACAAACCGATTTGAATTATTTTAATATAAGATGAGAATAAATGACCTTGGTTAATCCTAAGGTGTTTCAAATTGAGAATATGGTGTCATGATATTCTCTAAATTATTTTATGACTACTGCTACTCACACAATGCTTTCTGGTTTTAGTCAATGGCTAGATTCCAAGGAAGTCATAGTAACTTTGATGATGATGTACAAGGTGGGAGCGGTGGTGGAAATGAGCAACAAAATGGAATGTTGATAGGTGTAAAAGATATCGTGTTCATGCCAAATCAGTTTTCCAAAAATATGATCAATAACATATATATTAACCAACTCCCAGACTCAACAATGAAGAGAAAGGTGATGAATGATAAGAGCTCCAACAGTGGAGACCATGGAGAAAAGAATCCTCAATTTCCATCATGCAAGAAATGTGGAAGGAGACACCCAGGAAAGTGTCTCAATGGAAAAAGAAATACTTTACATGTGGGAAAGAAGGACATAAAGTGAAGAATTGCAGAGGAAAAATGAATAGTACTATGGAAGAAAATAAAAATAGTCCCAAGAATCCATTTACAGTCATTTTCTGTAAATTTAGGGGACCTGGCCATTACCCGAGTGAATACCCTATTCTATAGGATATTTTCTTGGTCAAAGAAGAAGCTATGTGGGAATAAATGGTTGCAGAAATTTTTAAATATACTAATACTCCTTGTTGATGGGATTACTTTGGAATAATTTTCTCTTGTATTTGTAACCATATAGTTTTTCATGTGAAAATTATATTTGAGGAAGACTTGTCTTTTCTCTTGTGGATATAGTTATAAATAACCATTTGGTTTTATATGATCATTGGGTGTGAGGAAATTACAAGTTATTATATTTTGGGATGAAAATGAAAGGTATGAGATAACATTTGTGGTTAAATTATGTTATGGTTATTTTGAAGAATTTAGCTCATTTTGGTAATGTTATAAAATATAGTTTTTGAAAAAGGACAACACGCGGACCATGTGAAAACCCGTCAGGTCGAACAAAGCTGTGGGAATCGAACCCACAACCAAAGTGCGATTGGGATTTATCACCTGCCACTAGACTAAGTGAAGTCCCTAGTTAGTGTGACTAATTATTTTTAGTTAAATTATTTTATTGATCAATAATAAGTTGATTTGGGATCTTATGTCTTATCAAATGAATACCCTTAGTATAGGAAAATGATTCAGTGATTAAGTGATAAATGTTATTTTGGAATATGTTCACTTTGTTGGGAACACTATATGCCCAAGGAAAATAAAATACTATGGGATTTCATTTGAGGAGTAATGGTGGATTTTTATCCATGTTTTTATTGTGGATTTATAGTGATTTAGGTTATTTATGGAAATTATTAACCAATAATAGAGAATATGTGATTAGGTTAATTACTTTTAAGTATGTGACTTTAAGAGTAGTTGATGTCATTTGGAGATACAATTTAACATGGAAGACTACATAACCAAATTCTTCTAAGTTTTGGGTTTCAATATTAGTTTTGATTATATTGAAGGATTTTAAAGACAATTGTTTATTGAATGGTATTTATTTAACTTTGTGGTATTGTTGGTTTAGTTTTAGAAATTAAGATTAGTGTTTCTTTCTCTAATGGAATATCCTTTTGGGGGATCATCATATATTATACTAACCATTTTGGTTTTGATTAATCTCTAAATACAAGGTAAATATATAGTTTATCCTTCGTGGATCATGTGATTCTATAGAAGTTTATTCTAGCTCTTCCAGTGTGACCATGTCTTCTTGAATACTCATCTTTTAAAAAAATGAGTTTGTGGTAGAAATTTATTGAATAATGAAACTCTACTTAAAAAGTAAGTATCTCTTTATGTTCTTAGTCAATCTCAAAAATTAATTCCTCATCTTTATTTAATGTAACTTAAAACAAAAAAATGTTTTCCTTTTACTTTTCCTACTGGGAGACTAATGACCATTTGTCCCATCACAAGTTTATGGTTTTCTTGTTGTTAACTTTCTCCTGGTCATTTTTTCTATCCCTCTCCATCAGAACTTGACACTTATTTTATCATCCATATCCATGTTTTCCTACATGGAATCCTAGTATGGGTTATCTTTGGTGACCATTGTACTTCTCTTTCTTTCTTTTAAAGTGATAGTTTTATTGAATCTTTTTCTGATGTGGTACTTTCCATTATATTCCCAAGACCAATTTAAAAAAAATTGAGGACAAAGTTATTTTAAGGATGGTGGAATGTAACACCCCAAGATTCTACGGTACACTTCCCTTTGAATAATACAGTAGTGTGTGTTGTACGCAACTTTGAGTTCTAACACACACCACAACCAATCAAACTAGCTGTTAAGAATAGTAATACCCACTTTTTGAAATTTTATAAATTTTATCTTTCAAAATGGACATCATTTTTGGATTCAGAAAATTGAAATTAGCCTAGGGTAAAGTTTTGGTATTTTTTAGAAAACATTCAAATTTTGATGAATAATGAAAAATACAAAACATTAATTAAAAACAACTTTTTTAATCCAAATAATTTATAGTGATAAATTATACTATTGAGAGGTTTTAAAGTATAATTAGAATATATTTTTACCATTTAATTCAATATTGGTAATTGGATATAATTTAACATTTAAACTAGACATAAACAAGTGTCAGTCTTTTGATAGTTATTATTTCTTAAAAAACACGCTCTTTATTTTGACAACAGGAATTAATTTTAAATCAATTTCTGCCACTTCTGTGTTTTGAATTTAGAAAAATGGATTCCATATTTATAATCAGGAGGTCTAAAATGTGTAAATAGGTAAATTTTGTTTTTAGACATTTTGAATAATTATTTCAGTAAATATTTTATTTACCATGGTTAAAGGGTAAATCTGGTAAATAAGGGTAAAAAATAATATTATAATAATATTAAATTACACTAAAACGTGTCATAACCCTATTGGTTGATACATTTCCAACCATGGGCAACTTTGGGTCGATTTTGGGACCCCATGGAGCCACTTGTAAGTGATAATGACACTTTATATTAATTAAGTTAAAGTAAATACAAAGATGACATAAGCATATATCTTTTAGAAAAACAATTTTTACATAGGGTTATATATGTTATATTTTTTACTATAAATATTCATTATAAATATAAAACTATTTACTACATAATGGTATTTTATTTATAATTTTTAGAAATTTAATAATTAAATTTATTTATGATACAATAATGATGCAGTATTTTCCTTATTAATGAAACAATCAAATAATTGGTATTATAAATGTTAAAATAAATATAATTTTAAAGTTTTGATGACATAAAATAATTTTATTGGTTAATATGACATGTTATAATTTCTTAAATGAATTTTTTTCTAATTAATAAAGTTTTTAATACTTTAACAAAAATCAATTATTAAATAGTGTCAAAATTGACATAAATGAGTTTTTAAAAAAATATTATATTATTAATTGATATTATATTCCTAAAAATATAAGGTTCAGCCAAAGGACTTATATAATGATATTTGTATCATTAATGGACCACTTTGGGGTCTATTGTAAGTATATAGTAAGTTTATTAACTATATAATATAAAAATACAAAAAGACATGGTAAATGTCAAACTATTTAACTAAGAGTTAAATCAAAAAGATAAAGTTAATATAGTGACCCAAACCTGTCTAAAACCTATTGGTTGAGTGGTTTTTGAAATATCCTCACCTTAAACTTTAAATAATTTACTTTTTATTTATTATAAACCGAATATTAATTTATTATGAAATAATATTTCTAGCTTTTCCTAAGGTGCCCCTCACCCCTCTTATAAAAGGGCACTCACTCTACTCACTAATTCACACCATAAAAGCCTTTTGGCTCGGCCAAACCCTGCACAAATATCCTCTAAACTTCCCTGAATTCATCCTAGAGGCCCTCCTTTGGTCATAAATCCAACTTAAGGAGCCCTTTTGATCAAATCAAAAGGAAGAACCCGAAGAAGAGGTAATAATTTCACCACCCTCTTTCAAGTTCTCTTCTTCTTCCACTTATTTTTTTTTATTTCCATTATAAAATAATAACTCCAGTATCATCTATATACTGTGAAGTTATTATAAATATGGTACAGCCATCTTAATTATTTTATCCATCCTTTGAATGACATGTCACCATATGTGCGTACGTACGGATTACCGTCTCCACGTCGTGGTGTAATTATTTTTCAATACTTTATTATTTGGATGGGTATAATAATGAAGTTTAATTAATGTAAATAATAAATATAACATGATAATTATTCATTATATATGATATACCATCCAATTATATATTATTTTAATATCAAAATAGTGATATTGTCGCTCGTGTGTGCGTACGGATTACCGTCTCCACAAACGCGATGAGATTCATTACCCATTGTATCCATTCAAGACTAAATTTCATTTGATGATGAAAAATAATGTTTAGAGACATGATATAATTATGAATATGAATATGATACATCCCATCCATAATAAATATGGCTCACATAACAAATAATATAAAGGAAAATGAATCTGTTAACACCCGAAACGACGATAATACTAAGATATTATTAACGAATCAATGTTAAAAGATCATATATGATATCATATTAATGTATATAATTATTGTATAATTCAGTAACTATTATTTAACCATTATACAATAGGTTAACCTACCCTCGACCAAGGAATAATTACAAAGTAAGGGGTTTCTTATCTCACTTTTAATTTCGTGAGATTTCCATTGTTCACCACTTATTTATTGCATGTGGTGTGTATACTACCCATGATTGTATTAATTGTGTAATATAATTTAATTTATGGATATTTAAATCATTATTGTATGATTCTTATTTTAGGGGTGTATGTTCCGTAAGTTACCAAATTGATAAGGAAATTTGAAATTTCAATTTCCACTTATTCGGCTTTACGCATACTTCATTAATTATTTTACTCCAAGATTATGTGTGGAATCACTATTAATTTGCTTATGTCATAATTTCCACTCCCCTTTCTATGGATATAGTTTTGATACACATAATCACTCTGCTGATAAATTCTCAAGTCATCGATATGAACTTGATAAGAGTAATTTTAACTCAATCTCCATTTGTTGAGTTAAGTATCCAATTCATTGGTGTTGTTTTTACAAGAATATGTGTGAATGTCCTCTGATTGATTTACAATAAATATCCAATCATATTGAGTGTATTTATATTGGTCACACAAAATTATTTCATTGATTTATCCTTAACTTAAGGATACGGTCTTTATAATAGATTTCATCTCAATTTACATTCCATTGAGACTTCTTTGTTGTTATACACCAAATCACATTTATATGGTGTATATAATGTACTTTGACATAGTATATCATGAATCCATTTATTCTCATGATATTACAAAGTTTTGATTACCTCAATTATTTGTATTCAAGTGTCTCTCTTTTGTTTAGGAACTCTAACTAAAATATCATTTTAAATGTTTTAAATATTTATTATTCTAAATCTTTCTCATTAATGTCCATGTTTTAAAAATGGTTTTAAGGATTTATTTATATGGACATTAAAGTTTTAAAATTAAAATTCATTTTAAAAGTTTCAAATTGGTATGGGACACTTTGATTCAAAAATCTATTTCTAAATGGCTTCTTGACAAATAGTGTGACTTTTAAATGATTTCAAGAAAAAGGGGGTATTTATCTCTAATATTTTGATGATTATTTTCATCTATGTCAATATCCTTCATTATTCTCAATTGAGGTTAATCTGATACAATACAATCTTCCATATTGTATTGAATGAGTTATGTTTTACTGTGGATGTGCTATTTTTATACCATTAATGGTTTGTGGATAAAGTATTGACATTTAGTATGCTAGTTTTAATACTAATGTTTACGTTATGTATCAAACTTTTCATATGAGGAATGCATTGGACTTAGTAAGTGACGGGTGGAGCCCGCTATAGCTCCTTGATGCATCGATAGGTCTCATGAGACAAAATAGTGTCTTGGCACAAGGCCTTGACAAAATATTATTTGTATTATTGGAACAAGGCCTTGACTATGTGGTTATAATAGTCTGGAATTATGAATTCCATCATTATTAAAGTGGTTATTGATATTGCATGTAATCATTCAACTAGTAGAATATCCATGTGAATAAGTAAATGGAATTATTTGATTTTATCTTTTCCATATTATGCTGAAGTTCAAGTTTAAAAGGCTTTTGTTCTAGTCTTATATAGTGCCTTAAATGTTTATGCTTATTTATTAAAGTTTCCGCTATAATTTTATCCTTACTGAGCATCTGAGATCACCCCTTTCTATGTTTTATTTTACCAGGATATAAAGAAGTATATTATGACTGACCTCCAAGGATAGTCTATGGGATCTCAGCGTTGTCTATAGATACAATTTTTTTTGTAGTTTTCCATTTTATGATGTAATGTAAACCTTATGAATGTATCTAGTACTTCCAAGGATACTAAACTAATCGATATTTCAGGACATGATCTTTTATGATCATGCCAATGATATGTAATAAAGCACCGACTCTGGGCTTCTGGAGTCGGGGAATTACAGCATGTTTCTCCACGACATGCATAAACTAGTATGCAATCTTTGTGCATGTGATATTGATTTAAAACACACAATAAAGGAATTGGTGGGGTTAGCACATAAAATGATAGATCCTGAAACAATCTTGACCAATTACTTAATGAAATTCTCTTCTGTGTGCATAATAAATAAAAAGTAGAACCCAACATTCTGTGTGGTGTGTTAATTTCACATTTCCTCTTACATATATTATAAACAAGCTTTTTTTATCACATTAGATATTAAAACTTGAAATTATGATACTCAACCATATCCTTTTTAATTTAATATAAATAGAGGAGAGTAACTCATACATGTGAATATGAAGTTTCAAGCCTCTAATATTTATACTCGGGAACTATGAACATTTTAAGAAAAGCATTTAAAATAACTACACTTAGGGATTCATGTTGTGTAAAACACTCATTCAAAAGGGTGTGCTAAAGAAGTAGTGTTTAGTCGAGGCCAAAATGACTATTCGAACAACACAAGTTTTGTACTTTCTTCACAAAACTTTGGAAACTTTTATAAATACAATTGGGGATTGAAGTTGTCTTATGTCTCTACATACCCATAAGGATATCATACCATTCTTTTTCGACACTTGCATGGTTATCAAAATTATGAACTAAAAATATAATGATGAAATGCTTAAAACTGCATGTACATATTATCAATATATATTTAATAACACATATAGTCAAGTGTAAAAGTTTTCTTAACAATGACTCCATGGATTTCTAAATTCTTTAACAACTTTGAAACTCAAACTTAGAAGTCTTAAATATGGGCTTACGAAGTTTATGAAAAACTGTGGGAAGTGTATATTATAACTATATATTTTCATACACACATATATTTATATAACTGATTATGTATTTAAGGAATAAAATATATTTTAATGGGGTGTCCATGCTTAGGGTTGTTAATACATTATAACTCAAGATCCTGCAACTTTTAAAGAATTAATTTCGGATCGTCTGATGATGTATAATTGTTTTACAAGTGTGTATATAAATATATATATATATTCATACAACTTAAAACCAAAAAAGAAAGAAAAATACTAATAACTTACCTTATCTTGAGTAGGAGGAACTCGGGAAGGCACTAGAAATCTCGGAGGACTCGTTGAGGTCTGCTGGAGGCTTGTGTGCAAGGAACTGAGAGGTTCTTCAGATGCCTCGGTGTGGTTTTTTTTATAAACCATACCTATAATGTTTATTTTAAGTCAATATAGAAGGGATATGAGGCCCAATTGGGCTTTAAAAAAAAGACTAATAGTCAACTCTTGTGGAAACCTTGTGAAGGAGGAGAAAATAGTGAAACAATAGGGTATAGGGTTACTGGTTCGGGGCACGCCATGGGGAGAAAAAGACGCTACTACGGGTGGAAAATCGGGAAGGATTTCAAAGTCCAAAATCAGATCTGGCTTGGATTCAAGGGCTGGGATGAGTCCATGGTTTATAAAAGTAAGGACGGCTCAGATTAAATCTGAGTCTGATCGGACGGCACAAGATCAATGCGGAGTTTTTAAAAAACTCAAATATCCATGATTAGAACATGTCGGATTGAATGGACCACAAAAACCCAGTGATGCACCGTGATTGCTGGAGGTTGAATGCAGGATCAGGATCAATGGACTAGATTGCGTGCGACGTGATCCAATGGCCCAGATCTCGTTTCTCCTGAAAAAAATGTGTCTCACATCAAAACGGGGAGGTGTGCACGGCTTCCTTATAAGACTAAGCCTTCGAATCCTCAATCAGAAGTCACAGAACACACACTCAGGGGGACTTACACATGGGCTCCCACCTTCCCCCATGCAAACCTCGGCCTACCCATGCTCACCGCAGCCTTGCGCCCGCGCTGTGCACTCATGCACTCCTACACTCCCATGCTCCTGTGCACCCCTCTGGAGACCTATTCCCAGTCTCGGTCAGGCCCAGGCTTAGGCCGAGGGCTAGGCTCAGCCACCTAGTGTGAGCTTCCTCCCTTAGCCCATCCATAAAGGGGATGGCCCTTAGTGGGCCCAAATGTTTAATAAAAACTAACCTAACAAAAAAAAGTCTTAAGGGAAAATAATACTATATATAAATTTCTTTTCTTTTTTATTTTTTTTAAACATATCTTCTATCAAACAATAGAAGGTTAATGTGTATAAATTAAACTTGAAAGTATTTTCTAAGGTTGTTTATAAACACGAAACTTTTAACATAAAAAGTTATAAAATTGAATGATAATTCTTATACTAGTGTTATCGTGGTAAAAAATTAGTTTAATTAAAAGTATAATTCAATTAAAAGGAATTAAAAATAGTTTAAGATACTGAATGAAAATATTACAGTACATTTTAATTAATCTCAATATTTTTTTAATTCTTTATTACATTTCAAAATCACCAATGTATAATTCAAAACATTTCACTATGTCCTTTTAAAGTTCATGGTTAGGAGTAGTTTTTATAATTTTTTTCAATTTATAAACTAATTACTTAGTGAACTAAAATATTATTATAATCTATCAATTAATTTTCCAATAAGGAAAATGGATATATTTATAGCTGTTAGAGTTCCATGGTTTCCCAAGGCAATGGTCACATTAATGTCTTATAAATCCAAGACTTAAGGTGTCTTAAAACTCAATTTGATTGAAGAAGATGGTTCACATCATACCATTGGTGCTTAGTGTGGTCGCGGTGGCTTCATCCATTCTTATGTTCATTATGGGAAATTATAAGGACCCACATTATTTCCTTGGGGTTATCTTTGTTTTAAGTTGTCTCCCTATAATTCTGATAGGGTTTTTAATAGGTATTTTTGGTTATCATGATTACTCTTTTGATCTTGATGTATTGTAAACGCTGCGGTGTTTTTATTTAAATGAAAAGTCTTGTAACCAATTGTTTGTTTTACTTGGTTTAATTATAATATAAATTAAAACCATATTATTTCCTTCTCATTAGAAACAAGTTTTGTTCAGTTATTCAAACAAAAGTAAACATAACTTATCAATAAATATGGTTCGGGTTTTGGGGTGTTACAAGGTGGAAGACACTATTGGTGTTACAAACCCTATTCAACAGGGAGAAAAATGTCTTGGGAGGTAGTATAAAGAACTAGAAAGGTGTTATAAGTTGTAATAGGTCATCACAAGTTCAGGAAGAAGTATTATTTCCCTTCCCACTCCAACTGTAGGGAGCCACACAGATTAGAGGATTGTTTTCCTAGTCGATCCACTGTAACAGCATATCACATTATAGTGGAGAATCCATGCACTAGTCATTCTCATGCATGGAAAGGACATATCTACTCTTATTGAGTGGTGAATCTTGTAAAAATGTCATGTGAATATTTTTACTACTTTATGTTATTTCATGCAATAGGGAAAATAGAATAAGTGAATCGATATCCTAACAGGTCAAGAGATATAGAGATAGAAAGTTGGAATTGGTTTCAAAAGTTCCCAACACTGATTCACCCCCCCTCTCATTGTTAGGTATATCCCAAAATGGTCCTCTCAACCATGATATACATTAAGTAAGTGATAACACTACTAGAAATTAGACTATTAGTGACCTCCATTGGCAGTCACTAATCTTCTTTATAGGCCTCCTTGAGACCACCAATGGCGGCAGCATTAGGCCCGTCGGTGTAGGGCTATAGTGACCGCCAATGGTGGTCTCTGTAGGGGACCTAATGCTCGACTGAATAGCGATCTCTATTAGGCTGAGCGATAGCGACCGTCATTGGAGGTCACTATAGGCAACCTAAAAATAGGCCTATAGCGACCGCCATTGGTGATCACTGGATGCTGGAAAAAAATCAAACCATTAGTGACCTCCATAGGCGGCTGATAAGATGGGAAAATTTTTTAGAAAAAAATTACAGTGTTGCTTCTCAAATAGAAGAAACACTAGGATCTTCAAAAACAATAAATGACAGACATACTTATTCACATATCCAATGATCCAAACATCTCCAATCCATTCTAATATTCTTGCATCAATAAACCTATAATAAGATACAAAATAAACAACTAAACAAAGAAAATGAAAATTGGACATATTTATTCAGTTATTATATATATATATAATAATAATAAAATTGGTCCATTAGGTAATTAGTCTGTAAGGGTGTTAGGGAATTAGGGAATTAGGGTGTTAGGTTGTTAGGGAGTTAGACCATTAGGGCGTTAGGTCGTTAGGGAGTTAGGTTGTTTGGGAGTTAGGTCGTTAGGCCATTACGACATTAGGCTATTAGGGCGCTAGGTTGTTAGGGTGTTAAGTCGTTAGGTTGTTAGGTCATTATGGCATTAGTCTGTTAGGGCAGTATTCCATTAGGGAGTTAGGTTGTTAGGGTGTTAGGCCGTTAGGGCGTTAGGCTGTTAGGGCATTAGGCCATTAGGAAATTTTTCCATTAGGGCGTTTAGCCATTTGGGCATTTGGGAATTTGACCAATTGGCCAAGTCTCCATTTATCCAATAGGCTAATATACCATTAGGCCATTTGGTCATTAGGACAATAGGCTAATATGACATTAGGAAAATAGGACATTAGTTAATTAGAATAGTATTCCATTTGTCCAATTTCCCATTAGACCCTTGGGTTATTAGGCCGTTAGGGCATTAGGCCATTAGGGCGTTTGGCCATTTGAGCATTTGGGAATTTGGAAAATTGGACAAGTCTACATTTAACCAATAGTCCATTATTCCAATACGCTATTATGCCATTAGTCCATTTGGTCATTAGGCCAATAGGCTAATATGTCATTTGGCCAATAGCCTAATAGGATATTAGGCTAATAGGACATTAGGTAATTAGGACAGTAGTCCATTTGGATAATTTTCCATTAGGCCATTAGGCCATTGGGTCATTAGTCCATTGTTAGGTCATTGGTCCGTTAGGAAGTTAGGGTGTTAGGCTATTACAGTGTTAGGGCATTAAGGCGTTAGGCCATTATAACATTAGGCTATTAGGGCGTTAGGGTGTTAGGGCGATAGGGTGTTAGGGCATTAGGGCATTAGGGCGTTTTTCCATTAGGGAGTTTGGCCATTAGGGCATTTGGCCATTAGGTCATTTGGTCATTAGGGTGTTTTGCCATTAGGGCATTAGGTTGTTAGGGCGTTAGGTCATTAGGGTGTTTGGTTGTTTGGGTATTTGTGAATTTGGCCAATTAGCCAAGTATCCATTCATCCAATTGGCCATTAGGCCAATAGTATAATATTTCATTAGACTATTTGGTCATTAGGCCAATAGGAAAATATGATAATATGTCATTAGGCCAATGGAGCATTAGGTAATTAGGACCGTAGTCCATTTTTCCAATTTTCCATTCGGTCGTTAGGGCGTTGGGCCGTTAGGGCTTTGGGGAGTTTGTCCATTAGGGCGTTAGGCCATTAAGGCATTTGGTCATTTGGGAATTTTTCCAATTGGCCAAGTATCCATTTAGTCAATTGTCTATTAGTCAAATTTTGACATCAGACCATTACACTCACTACTCTACTATAGTAGTGACCCATTGTGTTGCTTGTACATGATGATGTGGCTTGAAAAGAGTTTTGGACAATCATTCGGTTGTGTTCACTCAACATTGAACTATATAGAGTAAATTTTAGTACTGAATAGCCCACCTCCCATCACCTTGGACTACCCTTGGAGATCCCCCCCCCCAAAAAAACTCCCCCCTAATAGTCCCCCCCCCACACACACACACACTCACCCCAGAGATCCCCCGGACAGCACCCCCCTCCCCCCCCGAACAGCCCCCCTCCCCAAAAAAACTTCCCCCAGAAATCCTCCCACCCCTAGACAACCCTCCCCAAAAAAAACTCTCCTTAGAGAGCCCCCTACCCCCAGACACCCCCCACCCACCCCAGATAGCCCCCCCCCCAAACTCCTCCCAGACAGCCCCCCCCCCCACCCCCAGACAGCACCCCCCCCCCCCCCACTCACTCCAGACCACCCTTGAATAGCCCCACCCCCACCCCAGACAGCCCCCCCAAAAAAAAACTCCCCACGGACAGACCATCCACCCCCAGATAGCCACCCCAAAAAAACACTCCCCCCAGACAGCCCCCCCACCCCCGAATAGCCCCCCCCCCCCCCCAAACCCCACCCAGACAGTCCCCCTCCAAAAAAAATCCCCCCAGACAACCCCCCACCCCTGGAAAACACCCCCCCCCCATCCCCCACTCCCAACACCCCCCCCCCCCCCACTCACCCCGTACAACCCCCCCCCCCCACCCCCAGACAGCCCCCCCCCCAATAAAAAAACATCCACCAGACAGCCCCCCACCCCTGGACATCCCCCCCAACCCCCCCACCCCCTGGAAATCCCCCCCCCCCCACCTCTGTACATCCCCCCCACCCCGAGACACCCCCCCCCCCAAACTCTCCCCAAAAATCCCCCCCCCCCACCCCCAGAGAGCCCCCCCCCCCCAAAAAAAACTTTCCCCGGACAACCCCCCACCTGTACAACCCATCCCCCTCCACCCAGGATCCCCCAAAAACACATTCATTTTTAGTTACACATGCGCAATGTGTCAATTTGATTATTATAAAATTATAAACAACACCAGATTCAATAAACATGACTATTAATTCTCTATATAATTAATTATCAATCAATTCAGGCTTTATATTCTTTACCAATTTCTATGAAGAAAAATATTCTAATCTACTACATAACAAAACATACTAACAAGAATAGTATATATATATATATATAGTACACTATTTAGCAACACAGTAAGAAAATTGTTATCATGGTATAAAGCAAAAACATTGTCCATTAGGTGATTAGGTCATTTTTGCTTTTGGTAAAAATACCATTATTACATTTTCCCATTAGACCAATAGGCTAATATTCCATTAGTCCAATAGGACATTAGGTAATCAGTAAATTATTCCATTTGTCCAATTATTCCATTGGGTCGTTAGGCCATTCAACCGTTGGAGCATTTGGTTGTTGGGATGTTCAGTCATTTGGCTATTGATGAATTAGGCCATTAGGCCATTGGGGCATTGATCCATTGGTGTGTTTGGTCGTTGGGGTGTTAGGACGTTGGGTTGTTAAGCCATGTAGGCCATTGGGGCATTTGGCCATTTGATCCATTAGGCTATCCAGAAATTCTTCTTTTAGGCCAATACGCCATTCTTCCCTTAGGCCAATAGGCCAGTAGGCCATTGGGCCATAAGTCCATTGGGACATAAGGCCATTGGGCCATACGTCCATTGGTCCATTAGGCCATTGGTCCACCTATCCTAATTCATATTCTCCAATGGGGATTCTAAAAAATTATCTATCACAATAAAGTATCCAATTACTGATCATACTCTTAAAATTAAAAAACTTTGGAGTTTTTTAAAACATAAATAATTCTAATATCAAACAATTCTATATTTAAATTCAAAATCAATATATAACATTAATTCAATAATAAATATAAAAGAAACACACCTCGTGAATATGATGTGTCATGCGTGGTCATGGCTGCTACCTCCATTCGGTGTTCCAGGGGCCTATAACAAATAAAAATTATAAATTTTTTAATAATGAAAATAATAGAAAGTAAATAAATAAATTTAGTATAAACCTACATCGTATGATCCCTTGCACTATCACCCAGATACACATATTCCCACAGTGTTCTAACCTCAGCGATCAATTGCATATTTACCTCCTTGGAAGCGTGCAACCGTGCCTCAAAATCTAACAGCTGTTGTTTCATCCGAGCAATAGTAGAACCAAAAATATCAATGTGTGATATGATATAATGAGTATCCCCCATTCTATAGGTCAAACTATATCCATGCCCGTCACGACCAATAATGCGATGGAATATATAATCCCTTCGCATGGGAAGCTGTCTCTGGTCCTCTGGCAGCTGTTCTAACTTAGCTTTAAATTGATAATGTTCAATATTTAAATATATATACATATATATATATATATATATATATATATATATATGTTTATATACAGATGCATGTAATTATTGGTAATGAGTACAAGAACTTACTAAAAGATCTATAGCCTCTAGATCATTTCGATCACGAGTTCTCATCCACACCGACATTTTATCAATTGGTGAACCTTGATCCCGTAACTGTATACCAATAAAATATAAAAATATAACACAAAAACATATTAAATAATAAATTAAAAAATTAATAATAAATTCATCATGTTGGATCTGAGACACGTGATGAGTCTCGAGCCTGTGAGGAGGTCCCTACAACACTCAATTCTCAGAATGGCGTGTTGACACCTCCTACATTCAATTAATTCAAATTTCAAACATATATAATGTCACACATTTTTAAAAATATATATATAAAAATAAATATACTAGCTGCAATGGCCTTAGTATAACAATATTCAACTAAGTTGTGCCACTAAGACGGGAGAACACCTCTCAGGACTTTTTCCAGAATGTCTGGGGAACCCACATTTGGTACCCAGTGATCCCTCTTGACTTTGACTTTATAATATTTCTATATCTTATAACATTTACCTATACACACTAGCTTAATATTATTCTATTTCAGAAAAAAATCACACATGTTAGTATTTTTTAAACATAGGGAAGAAACTAAAATGGTTTTCTTACCTGAACTTCCCTCCAAATCTGATCTAATGTATCCTGAGGGATAGAATCCCAATCACATGTGGTTAATGAAAATCTATGTGGGTCACATATTATATGGCCCAACTAATGAATAAATGTAGGGGTAGTCTGTCCCATGGGATGAAATCTCTCGTCAAATGAAACATCAAAGGTCATGTCAGAATTCCACGATGAAATGCCACGACCAGGGCCTCTCTTGCGAGATGAAGAAGCGGTCGAGTATGATCTTGTTGAAAACAAATTTATAAATAATTTGATATATGTGAATATATATGTGTTTGTGTGTGTGTGTGTTTAGCAATTACATAAAAAATAAACACAGTTACATTCAAACATACCTTGACCCTGAGACGTAGATGGCTCAGATAGATGATGTGGATTTGTTGCATGTTCCCCTAATATACCCGCAGTCATAGAAAACCTTAGTAATGGTACCATCCAAAGTATCAAAAATATAAATTGGATTTTAAAAAAAAATCAAACTTGTATAGTTGTTAATAAAACAAAAATATTCTCAGTTAGAGGAAAATCCAAGAGGGTAAGAGGGATGGATATTTCTTTACAAGATAAAAATAAAGTGTGTGAATATCAAATAAAGAATTTGAATAATGAATGCGTAGATAGGGTGAAATA